>MU683183.1:10622-49821 GCA_026770625.1 Nicotiana glauca | reverse complement strand
TTTAAGTCCGGGTAGTCTAGGACCCAAAAGCATGCTATACTTGGAATATTTGTAATCTTATTGATAGCTCGAATTGCTTAAACCACATCAAATTAATAAATCCATTCTCAAAAGTATTTGACTTCTTTTCTTAAATTGTTAAAAGAGAAAGTGTCTTCTATTTGAATAATTATTCCCCGATAAATTCTTAATTGACTATTTGAGCATGTATTTTTTATGTGTACCTGTATCGCATGAATGATTCGCGAGCAGGGTGATTGTTTATTTTATATTGACCGCGTCATATGGATAGTTCTCGAGCGGGGTAATAGATGCATCTATGGTTCGAGCCGTTCGACCCTCCGTAGTGCACAATTTACTTTTATGTTGGATCGGGCCCTACGGTGATTATTTGTGCATGCTTGTATTGCTGCCTTGAACTTATTAAAGTTGTTATTGCCTCTTCATGGCTTGAAAATATTTGGATGAATATGAAAAGAAAATTTTGGAAATTTCCTATAAACGAATTAATTGTTTACTCATTTCCTTCTATTGGATTAAAAATCATGTTTATAGAAATCCACGATTTAATGTATTATTGACATCATTATTGGATCACTAGTAAGTGTCGAAGTCGACCATCTCGTCTCTACTTTTTCGAGATTAGACGGGATACTCATTGAGTATACGTTGTTTTCGTACTCATACCACACTTCTGTGCATTTTTGTTGCACAGGTACATGTGTTGTTAGTGGCCTATTGGGCGTAGCAGCGCGGATGATTCTCAGACTAGGTGAGTTGCATTGTTCGAGGTGGCCCACAACTAGTATAGTCCCTTTCCAGCATAATATATTTACTTTCTGTCCACTGTATTCCGGACGGATGTCGTATCTTATTTCTGTCTTAGTAAATGCCCATACACTCGTGACACCGGGTTCTGGGATAATTTTAAAATAATTTTTATTAATTTATTATTGATTAATTCGAATTGAAGCAGTTATCTTTCTTTTTATTTATAAAAATTGAAGGAAAAGCTTAATTTTCAAGATTGTTAAAATGAAAACTTTAAAAAGACAAGAGGGGTTGCTCTGATGGTAAGAAACCCCCACTTCCAACCAAGAGGTTGTGAGTTCGAGTCTCCCCAAGAGCAAGGATGGAAGGATGCCGAGGGTCTATTTGGAAACAGCCTCTCTACCCCAGGGTAGGGGTAAGGTCTGCAATACACACTACCCTCCCCAGACCCTACTAAGTGGGATTATACTGGGTTGTTGTTGTTAAAATGAGAACTTCAACAAGTAATTTGGTTGGCTTGCCTGACAGAGGTGTCCGGTGCCACCACGACCCTTAGTGGAGTTTGGATCGTGACACAATTTTTCTTGAATCTGTCCATAACTTCTCGAATCTTAAATCTGAGTTTGAACCCTAAAAGTCCAAAATCATTTTCCGTTGAACCCGATGGCATGGATGACCATAGGCTGTTGTTTCTTTCGAGTTTGAAGTTTTGATCCAACGAAAACTGATGTTGTTCAGTTGTTCTTGACAAGGAACAAATGATTAACATTAGTTTCGTTAAATCAATATCTCCAGTGGGTTTTGATTTTTAATTTGGTAAGATTTCTTCATCTTTTTGTCCGTTCTTTTTTTTCCGTCTCTTATTCTTCTCCGTTTATTTGAGTGGTCTGTCTTCCAATTGAAATTGTGAATGATTTCGAACTTAGTTCTTCCCTTTAGATTAATTTAGCTGTGCGATGATCTTGTTTATTCACTTGTTTAGTTTTTACGTTTTAACTTCTGATCTTTGCCCTTCTTATTTTAGTTTTGTAATCTCTTAAATTAGGTTTGCTTTAATTTTAAATATGTAGTTTAATTATAGTTCATAAGTTAGCCTAAAAAAGAAAGCAGCCGCTTAGTTAGAATTTTAGTAACTACTTCTTCTGTTTTTCCTGAATTACCCAAACAGATTTCTGATTGGTTTTGGGCCTTGGGGTTAATTTTGATCCACATTCAATGGGGCAGCCCATTCATCATGTTTAGTTATTGGGATCAATTTGATCCATTTGGTTTTAGGGGTAAATAACATGGGTTTTAAGGGTAGTCTAGGGATTTTAGTTTAGGAAATCTTCAGTAACTGATTTAGGAAGCTGCTAGGAAGGTGGAGGACTAATTTGAAAAGCTAATTTTTAAACAAAGGGTGCAGAAGCAAAAATAAAAATTTGAAAAGGGGTAAAAGGCAATAAATTGACTCATTTCTGCTGCCCTAAATTGCTCCTTATAAATTGCTAATTGCTTCATTCTCAAGTCAGATTTTGGAGATTGGAAAAAATACTAAAAAAGGAAACGGCCGAGCTTTAGAAACTTTGAAAGAATATTAAAAATTCCCTACATTTCCTTGGTCAAAACTGGTCTAATTATGCCTTAGAACTTCCTAGCTAATCAGATTTTCGAGACTCTATAATTTGTTGTTCCTCTGGGCTTTTTACTGGTTGGAAGAAGTGAATTTTTATTTGGTGTTACTTATTTTTTAAAGCTGATTCTGTTTGCTGCTGCTATTAGTTGACTCCAGGCACATTTTTGGTTTATTTTTGTTGTATCCAGGTAATTTTCCAAACCATGGACAACAAGTTGATTGTGAACATACATTTCGAGTGGAAAATTAATTGAATGCAAGCCATATTTGAACTTATTTCTTCTGTTGCTTCTACATCTTTAGCATTCTGTAGTAAATCCTGTACTATACATGTTATTTAAGCCTTTCTCTTGATAATCATATGTTTGTGAAAATGAATCTATGTTGTTGAGAGTATTAGTATGACTTCTAGATTTAAGTAGATAGTGTGTTAATTTCTAGATTCTGCTACTGTGAGAAATGTGAAAGAAATTAGCTGAACTATGGTTTAAATGAATTGAGGTTCTTTCTTATGGTTTGCAAAGTCATTGAAATGGTTATTTTGACATGTATGGATCATGAGATCATTGTAATAGAAGTTTTATGCTAAGCTACATACTTTTGCTTCATATTTGTTCAAGTTGTGAGAATCAGTGTTTGTATTTTAGGGACTGGGTTGAATTCCTTAAAGTTATATGGTTAAGCATGAAATCAGAATTGTCTTGTGGGGTTTCATACTAGCAAATGCTTTTCTTTGCTTGGGAATCATGTTTACTGTTATGGAATTTGTTAGATTTCAAGAGCTAAGTTTATTGTGTCGAAATTGTTGTAGCATAAGGGTTACATTTAATTATGGAATGAAATTTAGCACCATGAATGTACCTTGTGTTTGTCTAAAGCTATAATTTCATCAGTAATCATTTTGATCTTCAGAGTTTCATGAAGAATGTAGTTTGGATCCATTCATTAGCGTTGATCCATGTAACTGGGTTGCAGCTTTTGGCCCAGTTATAAATTGTTGTTCAGTTTGTCGTTACGTGGTTTGGGCTTTATGTGAACCCATTCCTTTCTTTGTGGCTGGACGCATAAATGCTCCAAATAAGCAATTGGGCCTGTTGTTGGTTTAGGCCCCTTCCATTCGCTTGAAAATCAGAATCCAAATTCCCTTAGTGCTCAATTAATTAGATTTCATTAAATAAGTTTGAGGTGTGCCATATTAGACAAGTTATAATTTATGGCCTCATATAAATAAAAAATTAGTTTAGAAATGTCTCGAATGTTCGTAGTTTGCTTTAGGTGCATTAATTAATTAATTGTCATAGCTACGGGTACGGTTCCCGTGACGTAGCTGTGGTACCTAATTTCCAAATTCGGGAGTACATTTATGTGACCCGGCCATAACAACTAATAATTTTAAATAAATTCAATATATTGTAGATCGTGGGTACGGTTCTCGTGATACGATTCGCATTGTGTATCAAACAAACAAGTGTACGAAAATCGTAACTTGTTCTAGAATAATTTCATAAAATAATTAAAAGCGGTTACAAAGCTAAAAATGCACAATAGGTTTAAAATATGTAATAAATCAGATAATAGGCCAATTAATAGTTTAAGCAACCGTGCTAGAACCACAGAATCTGGAGGTGCCTAACACCTTCCCTCGGGTTAACAGAATTCCATATTCAGAATTTCTGCTTCGCAGACTTCAAAAGGAATGTCGAATTTTCCTCGATTTGGGATTTGAAATGAAACCGGTGACTTGGGACACCAATTAAACTATCCCAAATGGCGACTCTGAATAAAAAATAAATAAATAATCCCATTTCGAGTAATGTCACTTAAAGTAAAAAAAACTCCATATATACCCATTGGGTGTGTAAAAAAGGAGGTGTGACAACTCTGGCGATTCTGCTGGGGAAACCCCAAATCCAGAACTTCAGTTCAGGATTTAAGAATTCGAGCTTAGAATAACTGTTATAATTTGGCTTTATTCATTATCTGATTTTTACATGTTGAATCTAATGTGTTAATTGTCGCTTTTTACTGCTTTGATATTATTTGAACTGTTTATAAACTATTAAGAAACCCTTCTCTTCTCATCTTCGGGGATGTTCACGCTGGCGTGACTCCTCTTTCTGTTAGTGTCATACCTTGAAATAAGAAAGAGGCTCGGATAAGTTACAAAGCCGGATGGCCTTTTGGTTCCCGGTACGTAGCCACCTCCTCGCCTCGAGTTGTCTGCTTAGGTACACAAGTATAGAACAATATACCCAGGTTTAAAAACTTAGAATAACAAAACCTCATGTTGGATCCCTAGTAGAAACGCTTGTTTGCATCACGTGCATCATGATGCAAACAAAATAAAGACCATCATGATGCATCTTACGTGATACTTGCACATCTGTTTGTTTCGGCTTGCTTGTTGACCGGCTTCTAGAATAGAGAAAGAAAATCAAAAAAGAAAAAAGAAAAAGAAAGTAAAAAAAAAGTGATAGGTAGGTATTTAGAATATTCTGAAACTCTGCCGGAATTCTGAAAAAAAAAAAGCCATTTCAAAATGAGCCAAAATTTTCAAGTGCCATGTTTTTCATGTTCCATCAAAACTGACCAAACTACGCAGGTCTGATTCTCACCGGATGTGAGATACGTAGGCAAACCTTATCGGTTCCGACCCCAATTTTCAAAAAATCCAAAAATATTTTCTTTTAGTTATTTCTTTAGAAATCTTTCCTTAGAAAATTCAAAAAAAAAAAAATTTAAACTCAAAAATAGTTTCATTCTTTCTGAAGTCTTTCATATGGAAAAAGAAATAAAAGAAAAAACAAAAATAATAAAAATCCGAAATACAGGTTTTCTTCATTTTGAAGTATTTTTCCCAAAAAAAAAATAATCAGAAACAAAAATTAAAAAAAAATACTCCTTAGATGTCTTTCTTTCATAAATGTCAATACAAAAAAACATTTGAAAAAATTGAAATACAAAAATATTTTTTCTTTTCTTTAGAAGTACTTTTGTAATAAATAAAAGCTCAGAAATTCAAAACATTTTTCTTAAAAAGTCCCTCTTTCAAAAATTAAGAGGTTACATCCGAAATCCAAAAATATTTTCTTTCTTCCTTAGAAAAATGGAAAACAAATGAAAATTCAAACAAAAAATATTTTCTTTTTACTTTTAAAATTTCCAAAGTTCCAATCAAAAGAAAAAGAATTTTCAGAAGTCTTTCTTTCAAAAATAAAATCAAAATCAAAAATCCAAAAAAAAATCTCTTTCTTCTTTTAAAGCATTTTTTAGAAAATTCCAAAAGAAAAAAATAATCAAAAAATTAAAAATATTTTTCTTTTCGTTAAAGCATTCATGGTCTGAGTTTTCCAAAAAAAAAAAGAGTTAGTTTACTTATTCTATTCCCAATCTTCTCGAACTACGCAAGATCTGATTCATGCAGGGTCATGATACGTATGCAATCCCCATCAGATTCAATTATAGCCATAAAATTAATTGTGTTAAAAATAAACTGAAAAAAGAGAAAGAAAATTGAGTGAAAAGAAAGAAAAGAGTGCAAAAAAGAGTGACAAAAAATAAAATAGTGACAAACTACAAAAAAAAAAAAAAGAAAAGAGAGTGCCAAAAAATAAAAGAGCGGCAAAAAAAAAAATCAAGAGTGATTAAAAAGAAGCAGAAATAAAAGAAAAGCGATGTTGAGTGAAAAAATAGTTAGTTAAGGCCAGGATGAAACATGCAACCGTTCAAACACATGGTAGAAACGTTTAACTGCTTAGGTGCATTGCATCCAAACGTGCGATTTTTTATCTGTTAAGCGTCTCAAAACTAACAAGGTTGCTGGGTGTGCAAACTAGCCAAGTTTTGGTGGTTGGTTTTGTTGGTAGTCTAGCCTCCCATCCTTCATAAAATCCAAAGGCACAGTTGTCCTTCGCAAGCAGTCTATCAATCATCGGGCCCAAGGATAGCCCAGCATCGGCTATTCTGCAGCTAGAATCAGCAGCTGCCGAAGAGAATAAGATGTTGCGTCTCCGCATATGGGAAATGTGGGACGCCTGGTCTAATGGTAGGGAACCTCCAAGTGCAATCCTTGGGTTCCCTGAATTGATCCCCAGATCAGGTGAGGTTACCAATGGCCCTGTGCCCAACCTGCTCATCACATGCGGGAACCCTCCAATGCCCTCTAATGATCTTGGCATGCCTTCTATGGTTCGCCCCCAGGCACCGGCTTCAAGGGCACCACCTCCAATGTTCGTCTTTAAGGATCCAAAACTTCAACCGAAAATAACATATGTGACCATACTCCTGCACTCAACCTCCGCAATATGATCTCTCATGGGAGCAAGAAAAGGTTGTTAAAAATCCCGAGCAAGAGAAAATGGCTCGGAAGATGAAGAGCCCGGAACAAATCCTGAAAAACATGCAAGGTCTGAGTGGCCAAAAGAGTGTCTCATACTCTAACCTCTGTATGTTTTCCCATGTCCACTTGCCAGCTGGCTTCAAGATGCCAAAATTTGAAAAGTATGACGGGCATGGAGACCCAGTCTCTCACCTGAAACGATATTGTAACCAGTTGATAGGCGTTGGTGGAAAAGAGGAGCTGCTAATGGCCTATTTTGGGGAAAGCCTCACCGGAATCGCTTCTGAGTGGTATACGGATCAAAAAATTACCCATTGGCATGGGTGGGATGATATGGCTCATGATTTTGTCCGCCAGTTCCAATATAATATGGACATCGCTCCCGACAGAAACTCTTTGACCAATTTGAAAAAGAAAACTGCGAAAAGCTTCCGCGAATATGCTGTCAAATGGCGTGAGCAAGCTGCTAGGGTAAAGCCTCCAATGGACGAAATTGAAATGGTCACGGTATTTTTACAGGCCCAAGAGGCGGACTACTTCCAGAACATGATGTCCATTATGGGAAAGTCGTTTGTTGAGGCTATCAAAATTAGGGAAAAGGTAGAAAGTGGGCTGAAAACGGGCCGAATCTTGAGTCATGCTACTTTTAAAGCCACATCATTAGATGTTCAAAATGGTTAAGAGGATTTGATAAATGGAAACGGGAGAGAAGAAGGAGTCATGATGGTTTCCAGCTCGAGGGGGCCCGCAGGTCATTCAGCCGATCATATATGCTTCCTAAGGTCCCTCAACACTATTATCCACTTCAAGATGCTGCTTATGCCGTGACACCGCCTCCCTATGCGGTGATGAATATGCAACCTCACACGCGGTCACAACATTATCCAAAAATCGAGCTCCACCTCCCAGAAATGCCCATCCTTACCAAGCTCCATATAATCCTCAACCAAATGATCCCCAATACAATCCTCGCCCAAGAGAGCCTTTCAGAAAGAATCCGTTCACCCATATTGGTGAACCATATTCAAGCTTGTTCCAAAAGCTAATCAGGCTAAATCTATAGCAGCCAATGGCCCCGAAACGGCCAAACCCCGAGTCCCGCTCGCACCAGGCTGATGCTAGATGTTAATACCATTTTGGAGCAGTAGGACACAATATAGAGGACTGTTGGACCCTTAAAAGGGCAGTTGAAGATTTGATTGAAGCTGAAAGAATTATTTTTCAAGATGAAGAAGCTCTTGATGTGATGAACAATTTGTTGCCTGCCCACAATATCAGGCCAATAGTCGGAATGATTTCTGAAGATGAGAAATTTGATCTGGCACTGAAGGCCATTGCCAAGACAGAAGAAAAACCAAAATTGGTCGCCAAGCCTGAAAGTTCTCCATCAGACGGGAGCCTCGGTAGACAGTCTTGCTATCCTTTCTGCATTCGGATTATTTTAGGGTGTGATCCGCATGTTTTAGTTTATTTTCTTACTTCCCTATGTTAACCCTTCTATCTTCAAAAATTAAAAAAAATCAAAAAAATCAAAAATCAAATTAAATTAATATTTCATTGTCCAGGAATATCTCTTTTCTTAATCTTGTCATTTTTCTTATTCTCTTTTTAGTTCTGTTAAATGCAAATTTCAATAACATGATATGCTTGCGGACTTTATGTCCGGATCCTGAAAGCTGTCAGACCTCGAAGAAATGAATCGAGGATTAGATCCCAACGAGTATAAATTTTAAGGAAAAAAAATAAAGAGTTGGAACAACTGAAGGAAAATTAGTCCAGAATTAGAAAGGTTCATACATTACAACAAGAGTACTACCAAAAGAGTGCATTTTACTTGGGACACATCGAAGGAAATGTCCTTGAAACAACTGTCAATGCAAATGCAGTGAAAAGATACCGTGTTGATTCCTTCGTATAGTTCTAATATTCTCTAGTTGGGATGACGAAGGCTTTCATTCTCGCTACCCAAACACTATCAACCATTTGCAAACCCTTTGAGCCGGTTACTCTTCTTTGATTACCCTCTTTGGAACTTGAAAGTGTTATTGAAAAAAATTGAAAAAATGAGATGGAAAATAAAAATAAAAAAGAGAAGAAAAATAAAACTACAAAAAAAAAGAGGAAGAAAAGACAAAGAAAATGAAAAAAAGAGAGGAAATAGAAAGAAAACAAAACAAAATAAAAAAACAAAAGAAAATAAAAAACAAAGTTCCCTGAACTCGTTCGACTTGATTACGAAAGGATACGTAGGCAGCCTCTCTCTGGGTTCAGTCACACCAAAATAAAAATCCAAATTCCCCTAAAAATGAAATGGGGTAGTTGTTATAATGGTCCGGCGATGGTTTCGCCCGAAAAGTTCCAAAGTTGTAATTCAATCCAAATATTTTTTACCCCAAACCATGTTCAAGTCCTTCTGATCAATCGGCAAAGAGGTTCAAAATGGGAGAATAGAGTTATTTGGATTTAATACAACAAAATGAGAGAAATAAATGAGACAGTCTTATTGGTGAAAACCCACACGGCACCATGAGGCGACGGTAAGCAGAGAAATTGAAATAAGAGAGTTTTATTGGTGAAAACCCACATGGGCAGTGTGAGGCGACGATAAGCAGAGAAATTGAAATGAGAGAGTCTTGTTAGTGAAAGATCGCAAAGAGCACTATAAGGCGATGTTGAGAAGAAAAATGATAGAGGTCAGCTCGTAAAAACCCGCAAAGGGCGTCCCTGATCGAAAAGAGAATCCTCACAACCATAGGCATCGATAGAGTCCTGGCAAGGTTTCAAGGCAAATATGTGATGAATTTCTGAGAGTCGGACGGTTTACACAAATCAGGCATCCAGTCCAAAAGGCATGTCATGTTCATTGAAGTCTGTATGTACTCTAGATAAGTCCTTATTTCCTCTCCCCGTAAGCGATACCTCTCGTTTAAACTCATTTTCCATTCCATTGTTTGTTTTCTTTGAATCCCTTTCGGTCTAACATTGTTCCGAAACTAAGACAAAGAAATGATGGCAAGACTGATTTACAGGGTTCTCAATTGGTGCTAGCTAATATGCAGAAAGGCACCCAACCTCGTCATGGGCATCAAGTCGACCCCGACTAGCCATGGAGGCTGATGCTTCGAAATCAAAACTCTTAGAAGTAGAAAATCAAATTGAAGCGCCTATAAAGGCAATTTAAGTTGAAAAGGTTGAGTCCCACATGGCTAACCGCTTCGGCAAAAGTTGAAGAAGCCAAGGTGCAATCCAAAAAAACTGTGCAAGAAGCAGGTGCAACCTAAAAGGAAAAAAGAAATGCGTAAATGCTAGAAACAACTTTGTAGCAACAATCCATAAAAAGGGAAGTCCCTTGCAAGGTTTTCCCGCATTTGAAAATAAAAAAAGAATAAAAAAAGATAAGAAGAAAATTAAAAAAAAATGGTAGCTTAGGACCCCAATCTCTACTTTTACGCTTTTCCAACATAGGGCCTCCAATCCCTAGTTGAGATTTTTAGACATAGGGCCACCATTCCCTATTCGCCTTTTGACAACATAGAGCTCCAATCCCTAGTTTAGATTTTTAAACATAGGGCGTCCATTCCCTAGTCTCCTTTTGCCAACATAGGGCTCCAATCCCTAGTTGAGATTTTTAGACATAGGGCCTCCATTCCTTAGTCGCCTTTTACCAACATAAGGCTCCAATCCCTAGTTGAGATTTATAGACAGAGGACCTCCATTCCCTATTCACCTTTTGCCAACATAGGGCTTCCAATCCCTAGTTGAAATTTTTAGACATAGGGCCTCCATTCCCTGGTCGCCTTTTGCCAACATAGAGCTCTAATCCCTAGTCGCTTTTTGCCAATATAGGGGCTCCATTCCCTAGTTGAGATTTTTAGACATAGGGCCTCCATTCCCTAGTGGCCTTTTACCAACATAGGGCCTCCATTCCCTAAGTGATATGCTTAGACATAAGGCCTCCATTCCCTAGTTGCTTTTTGCCAACATAGGGTATGCATTCCCTAGTTGCCTTCTACCAACATAGGGCCTCCATTCCCTAGTTGAGATTTTTAGACATAGGGCCACCATTCCCTAGTCGCCTTTAACCAACATAGGGCCTCCATTCCCTAGTTGAGATTTTTTTAGACATAAGGCCAACATTCCCTAGTCGCCTTTTGCCAACATAGGGCCTCCATTCCCTAGTCGCATTTTGCCAACATAGAACATCCATTCCCTAGTTGAGATTTTTTAGACATAGGGATTCCATTCCCTAGTCGCCTTTTGCCAATATAGGGCCTTTATTCCATAGTTGAGATTTTTTTAAACATAGGGCCTTCATTCCCTAGTCAACTTTTGCCGACATAGGGCCTCCATTCCCTAGTCGCCTTTTGCCAACATAGGGTCTCCATTGCCTAGTTGAAATTTTTAGACATAAGGCCTCCATTGCCTAGTCTTCTTTTGCACACATAGGGCCACCATTCCGTAGTTGAGAATTTTTTGACATAGGGCCTCCAATTCCTGGTCGCCTTTTGCAAATATAAGGCCTCCATTCCCTGGTCGCCTTTTGCAAATATAGGGCCTCCATTCCCAAGTTGGGAATTTAGACATAGGGCCTCTATTCCCTAGTCGCCTTTTGCCAACATATGGCCTCCATTCCCTAGTCGCCTTTTGCCAACATAGGACCTCCATTCCCTAGATAAGATTTTTTAGACATAGGGCTTCCATTCCCTAGTCGCCTTTTGCTAACATAAAGCCTTCATTCCCTAGTTGAGATTTTTTTAGACATAGGGCCTACATCCCCTATTCGCCTTTTGTCAACATAGGGCCTCCATTCCCTAGTCGCCTTTAGCAAACATAGGGCCTCCATTGCCTAGTTGAGATTTTTAGACATAGGGATTCCATTCCTTGGTCGCCTTTTGCACACATAGGGCCTCCATTCCCTAGTTGAGATTTTTTAGACATATGGTCTTCATTCCCAGGTCGCCTTTTTGCAAACGTAGGGCCTATATTCCCTAGTTGGGATTTTAGACATACGGCCTCTATTCCCTAGTCGCCTATTGGTAACATAGGGCTTCCATTCCCTAGTTTAGATTTTTAGACATAGGGCCTCCATTCCTTAGTCGCCTTTTGCAAACATAGGGCATTGAATTCCCAGTTGAGATATTTTTTAGACATCAGGCCTCCAATCCCTAGTCGCCTTTTGCCAACATAGTGTATCCATTCCCTAAGTGATATTTTTAGACATAGGGCCTCCATTCCCTAGTTGCCTTTTGCCAACATAGGGTCTCCATTCCCTAGTTGAGATCTTTAGACATAGGGCCTCCATTCCCTAGTCTCCTTTTGCCATAATAGGGCCTTCATTCCCTAGTTGAGATTTTTTAGACATAGGGCCTCCAATCTCTAGTCGCCTTTTTCCAACATAGGTCCTCCTTTCCCTAGTTGAGATTTTTTTAGACATAGGGCCTCCATTCCTAGTCGCCTTTTTCCAACATAGGGTCTCCATTCCCTAGTTGAGATTTTTATAGACATAGGGCCTCCATTCCCTTGTTGCCTTTTGCCAAAATAGGGCCTCCATTCCCTAGTCGCCTTTTGCCAACATAGGGCCTCCATTGCCTAGTTGAGATTTTTAGACATAGGGCCTCCATTTCGCCTTTGGGACACATAGGGCCTCCATTCCCTAGTTGAGATTTTTTATACATAGAGCCTTCAATCCCTGGTCGCCTTTTTCCAACATACGACCTCCATTCCCTAGTTGATATTTTTTTAGACAAAGGGTCTCAATTCCCTATTTGAGATTTTTTTGTTAGACATACGGCCTCCATTCCCTTGTCGCCTTTTGCCAACATAGGGCCTCCATTCCCTAGTCGCCTTTTGCCAACATAGGACCTCCATTGCCTAGTTGAGATTTTTGAGACATAGGGATTCCATTCCATAGTCTCCTTTTCCCTAGTCGCTTTTTGCCAACGTAGGCCTCCAATTCCTAGTTGACATTTTTAGACATAGAGCTTCCATTCTTTAGTCACTTTTTGCCAACATAGGGCCTCCATTCCCTAGTTAGGATTTTAGACCTAGGGCCTCTATTCCCTAGTCGCCTTTTGCCAACATAGGGCTTCCATTCCCTTGTTGAGATTTTTAGACATAGGGCCTCTATTCCCTAGTCGCCTTTTGCCAACATAGGGCCTTCATTCCCTATTTGAGATATTTTTTAGACATAGGGCCTCCATTCCCTAGTAGAATTTTGCCAACATAGGGCATCCATTCCCTACTCGCCATTTGCCAGCATAGGGCTTCAATCGCTAGTTGAGATTTTTAGACATAGGACCTCCGTTCCCTAGTAAAATTTTCCCAACATAGGGCTCCAATCCCTAGTTCAGATTTTTAGACTTGGGGCCTCTATTCCCTAGTGGCCTTTTGCCAACATAGGACCTCCATTGCCAAGTTGTGATTTTAGAAATAGGGCCTCCATTCTCTAGTCGCTTTTTACCAACATAGGTCCTCCATTCCCTAGTTGAGATTTTTAGACATAGGGCCTCCATTCCCTAGTCGCCTTTTGCCAACATAGGGCCTCCATTCCCTAGTTGAGATTTTTAGACATAGGGCCTCCATTCCCTAGTCGCCTTTTGCCAACATAGGGCCTCCATTCCCTAGTTGAGATTTTTAGACATAGGGCCTCCATTCCCTAGTCGCCTTTTGCCAACATAGGGCCTCCATTCCCTAGTTGAGATTTTTAGACATAGGGCCTCCATTCCCTAGTCGCCTTTTGCCAACATAGGGCCTCCATTCCCTAGTTGAGATTTTTAGACATAGGGCCTCCATTCCCTAGTCGCCTTTTGCCAACATAGGGCCTCCATTCCCTAGTTGAGATTTTTAGACATAGGGCCTCCATTCCCTAGTCGCCTTTTGCCAACATAGGGCCTCCATTCCCTAGTTGAGATTTTTAGACATAGGGCCTCCATTCCCTAGTCGCCTTTTGCCAACATAGGGCCTCCATTCCCTAGTTGAGATTTTTAGACATAGGGCCTCCATTCCCTAGTCGCCTTTTGCCAACATAGGGCCTCCATTCCCTAGTTGAGATTTTTAGACATAGGGCCTCCATTCCCTAGTCGCCTTTTGCCAACATAGGGCCTCCATTCCCTAGTTGAGATTTTTAGACATAGGGCCTCCATTCCCTAGTCGCCTTTTGCCAACATAGGGCCTCCATTCCCTAGTTGAGATTTTTAGACATAGGGCCTCCATTCCCTAGTCGCCTTTTGCCAACATAGGGCCTCCATTCCCTAGTTGAGATTTTTAGACATAGGGCCTCCATTCCCTAGTCGCCTTTTGCCAACATAGGGCCTCCATTCCCTAGTTGAGATTTTTAGACATAGGGCCTCCATTCCCTAGTCGCCTTTTGCCAACATAGGGCCTCCATTCCCTAGTTGAGATTTTTAGACATAGGGCCTCCATTCCCTAGTCGCCTTTTGCCAACATAGGGCCTCCATTCCCTAGTTGAGATTTTTAGACATAGGGCCTCCATTCCCTAGTCGCCTTTTGCCAACATAGGGCCTCCATTCCCTAGTTGAGATTTTTAAATATAGGGCCTCCATTCCCTAGTCGCCTTTTGCAAACGTAGGGCCTCTATTCCCTAGTTGAGATTTTTTAGACATAGGGCCTCCATTCCTTAGTCGCCGTTTGGCAACGTAGGACCTCCATTCCCAAGTTGGGATTTTAGACATAGGGCCTCCATTCCCTATTTTCCTTTTTTCAACATAGGGACTCCTTTCCCTAGTTGAGATTTTTAGACATATGGCCTTCATTCCCTAGTTGGGATTTTTTAATATACGGCCTCCATTCCCTAGTCGCCTTTTGCCAACGTAGGGCCTCTATTCCCTAGTTGAGATTTTTCACACATAGGGCCTCCATTCTCTAGTCGCCTTTTGCCAACGTAGGACCTCCATTCCCTAGTTGGGATTTTAGACATAGGGCGTCCATTCCCTATTTTTCTTTTTTCAACATAGGGCCTCCTTTCCCTAGTTGAGATTTTTAGACATAGGGCCTCCATTCCCAAGTCGCCTTTTGCCAACATAGGGCCTCCATTCCCTAGTTGAGATATTTTTTAGACATAGGGCCTCCATTCCCTAGTCGCCTTTTGCAAACATAGGGCCTCCATTCCCTAGTTGAGATTTTTAGACATAGGGCCCCAATTCCCTAGTCGCTTTTTTCCAACATAGGGGCTCCATTCCCTAGTTCAAATTTTTTAGACATAGGCCCTCCATTCCCTAGTCGTCTTTTGCACACATAGCGCCTCCATTCTCTACTTGAGATTTTTACATGTAGGGCCTACATTACCTAGTCGCTTTTTTTGCCAACATAGGGCCTCCATTCCCTTGTCAAGTTTTTGCCGACATAGGTCCTCTATTCCCTAGTTGAGATTTTAGACATAGGACCTCTATTCCTTAGTCGCCTTCTTCCAACATATGTCATTCATTCCCTAGTTGAGATTTTTTAGACTATGGTCTCCATTCCCTAGTCGTCTTTTGCCAATATAGGGCCTTCATTCCCTAGTCGAGATTTTTAGACATAGGGCCTCCATTCCCTAGTTGAGATTTTTTTAGGCATAGGGACTCCATTCCATAGTTGCATTTTGCCAACATAGGGCCTCAAATCCCTAGTTGAGATTTTTAGACATAGGGCCTTAATTCCCTAGTCACCATTTGCCAACATAGGTCTTCAATTCCCTAGTTGACATATTTTTTAGACATAGGGCCTCCATTCTCTAGTGGCCTTTTGCCAACATAGGGCTCCAATCCCTAGTTGAGATTTTTAGACATAGGGTCTCTTTTCCCTAGTCGCCTTTTGCCAACATAGGGCTTTGAATCCCTAGTTCAAATTTTTAGACATAGGGGCTCCATTCCCTAGTCGCCTTTTGTCAACATAGGGCTCCAATCACTAGTTGAGATTTTTAGACATTGGGCCTCCATTCCCTAGTCGCCTTTTGCAGACATAGGGATCCAATCCCTAGTTCAGATTTTTAGACATAGGGCCTCCATAACCTAGTCGCCTTTTGCCAACATAGGACCTCCATTACCAAGTTGAGATTTTAAACATAGAGCCTCCATTCTCTAGTCGCTTTTTACCAAAATAGGGCTCCAATCCCTAGTTGAGATTTTTAGACATAGAACCTCCATTCCCTTGTTGCCTTTTGCCAACATAGGGCTTCCAATCCCTAGTTGAAATTTTTAGACATAGGGCCTCCATTACCTAGTCGCCTTTTTCCCACATAGGGCATATATACCCTAGTTGAGATTTTTTAGACATAGGACCTCCATTTTCTTGTCGCACTTTGCCAACATCGGGCCTGCATTCCCTAGTTGTAATTTTAGACATAGGGCCTCCATTCCCTAGTTGCCTTTTTCCAACATAGCGCCTCCTTTCCCTAGTTGAGATTTTTAGACATAGGGCTTCCATTACCTAATCGCCTTTTGCCAACATAGGGACTCCATTCCTTCGTTGAGATATTTTTAGACATAGGGCCTCCATTCCCTAGTTGCCTTTTGCAAACATAGGACCTTCGTTCCCTAGTTGAGATTTTTAGAGATAAGGCCTCAATTCGCTAGTCGCTTTTTGCAAACATAGCGGCTCCATTTCCTTGTTGAGATTTTTAGACATAGGGCCTCCATTCCCTAGTTGAGATTTTTAGACATAGGGCCGCCATTCCCTAGTCGATTTTTTTGCAAACACAGGGCCTCCATTCCCTAGTTGAGATTTTAAGACCTAGGGCCTCTATTCCCTAGTCGCCTTTTTTTCCATCATAGGGCCTCTATTCTCTAGTTGAGATTTTAGACATAGGGCCTCTATTCCCTAATCGTCTTTTTTCAGCATTGGGCCTCCATTCCCTAGTTTAGATTTTTTAGACATATGAGCTACATTCCCTAGTCCCCTTTTACCAACATAGGGCCTCCATTCCCTAGTTGAGATTTTATGACATAGGGCCTCAATTCCCTAGTCGCTTTTTGCCAACATTGGGGCTCCAATCCCTAGTTCAAATTTTTTAGACATAGGGCCTCCATTCCCTAGTCGCCTTTTGCACACATAGCGCCTCCATTCCCTACTTGACAATTTTACACATAGGGCCTACATTATCTAGTCGCTTTTTTTGCCAACATAGGGCCTCCATTCCCTAGTTGAGATTTTTAGATATAGGGCCTCCATTCCCTAGTCACGTTTTTGCCAACATAGGTCCTCCATTCCCTAGTTGAGATTTTAGACATAAGACCTCCATTCCCTAGTCGCCTTCTTCCAACATATGGCCTCCATTCCCTAGTTGAGATTTTTAGACTATTGTCTCCATTCCCTAGTCGCCTTTTGCCAACATAGTGCCTCCATTCCCTAGTCTCCTTTTGCCAACATAGGGCCTCCATTTCCTAGTTGAGATTTTTAGACATAGGGCCTCCATTCCCTAGTTAAGATTTTTTAGGCATAGGGACTCCATTCCGTAGTTGCATTTTGCCAACATAGGGCCTCAAATCCCTAGTTGAGATTTTTAGACATAGGGCGTTAATTCCCTAGACACCATTTGCCAACATAGGTCTTCAATTCCCTAGTTGACATATTTTTTAGACATATGACCTCTACTCTCTAGTGGTCTTTTGCCAACATAGGGCTCCTATCCCTAGTTGAGATTTTTAGACATATGGTCTCCTTTCCCTAGTCGCCTTTTGCCAACATAGGGCTTCGAATCCCTAGTTCAAATTTTTAGACATAGGGGCTCTATTCCATAGTCGCCTTTTGTCAACATAGGGCTCCAATCCCTAGTTGAGATTTTTAGACATAGGGCCTCCATTCCCTAGTCGCCTTTTGCAAACATAGAGATCCAATCCCTAGTTCAGATTTTTAGACATAGGGCCTCTATTCCCTAGTCGCCTTTTACCAACATAGGACCTCCATTACCAAGTTTAGATTTTAGACATAGGGCCTTCATTCTCTAGTCGCTTTTTACCAAAATAGTGCTCCAATCCTTAGTTGAGATTTTTAGACATAGGGTCTCCATTCCCTTGTTGCCTTTTGCCAACATAGGGCTTCCAATCCCTAGTTGAAATTTTTAGACATAGGGCCTCCATTCCCTAGTCGCCTTTTGCCCACGTAGGGCATCTATTACCTAGTTGAGAGTTTTTAGACATAGGGCCTCCATTTTCTAGTCGCCCTTTGCCAACATAGGGCCTGCATTCCCTAGTTGGGATTTTAGACATAGGTCCTCCATTCCCTAGTTGCCTTTTCCCAACATAGTGCCTCCTTTCCCTAGTTGAGATTTTTAGACATAGGGCCTCCATTACCTAATCGCCTTTTGCTAACATAGGGCCTCCATTCCTTAGTTGAGATATTTTTTAGACATAGGACCTCCATTCCCTAGTTGAGATATTTTTTATTCATAGGGCCTCCTTTCCCTAGTTGCCTTTTGCCAACATAGGGCCTCCATTCCCTAGTCGCCTTTTGCCAACATAGGGCCTCCATTCCCTAGTTGAGATTTTTAGACATAGGGCTTCCATTACCTAGTCGTCTTTTGCGCACATAGGGCCTCCATTCCCTAGTCACCTTTTGCCAACATAGCGCTTCCATTCCCTAGTCGAAATTTTTAGACATAGGGCCTCTATTCCCTAGTCGCCTTTTGCCATCATAGGGTATCCATTCCCTAATTGAGTTTTTTAGACATAGGGTCTCCATTCCCTAGTTGCCTTTTGCCAACATAGGGCCTCCATTCCCTAGTTGAGATTTTTAGACATAGGGCATCTATTCCCTAGTCGCCTTTTGCCAACATGGGGCCTTCATTCCCTAGTTGAGATTTTTTAGACATAGGGCTTCCATTCCCTAATCGCCTTTTGCCAACATAGGGCTTCCATTCCCTAGTCGCCTTTTGCCAACATAGGTGTCCAATCCGTAGTTCGGATTTTTAGACATAGGGCCTCCATTCCCTAGTCGCTTTTTGTCAACATGGGGCTTTAATCTCTAGTTGAGATTTTTAGACATAGGGCCTCCATTCCCTAAGCGTCTTTTACCAACATAAGGCTTCCAATCCCTAGTTGAAATTTTTAGGCATAGGGCCTCCATTCCTTAGTCTCCTTTTGCCAATATAGGGCTTCAATCCTTAGTTGAGATTTTTAGACATAGGGCCTCTATTCCCTAGTCGCCTTTTGCTAACATAGGGCTCCAATCCCTAGTTCAGATTTTTAGACATAGGTCCTCTATTCCCTAGTCGCCTTTTGCCAACATAGGACCTCCATTACCATGTTGAGATTTTAGACATAGGGCCTCCATTATCTAGTCATTTTTTACCAACATAGGGCCTCAATTCCCCAGTTGAGATTTTTATACATAGGGCCTCCATTCCCTAGTCGCCTTTTGCCAACATAGGGCCTCCATTCCCTAGTTTAGATTTTTAGATATAGGGCCTCCATTCCCTAGTCGCCTTTTGCCAACATTGGGCCTTTATTCCCTAGTTGAGAATTTTTAGGCATAGGGCCTCCATTCCCTTATCGCCTTTTGCCAACGTAGGGTCTCCATTCCCTAGTTGGGATTTTTGACATAGGGCCTCCATTCCCTAGTTGCCTTTTTCCAGCATAGGGCCTCATTTCCCTAGTTGAGATTTTTAGATTTCTTTTAGGGATTGGTTAAATTTTAAATTGATTCATCGACTTATAACCTACTCAGATTGCATCGTTGAATATTGTGACGACCCTAGTTAACCAATCGTGAACATGTCATGACGGCGCCTGGTCCCCACGACCAGGTAAGCCTAATATTACGAAAATATAATAATTCCGGAAAAGTAGAGAAAAATCAAATTAAATATCTTAAGGAAACAGTACTGGATGCCGCTCGACATGTACAACTCAATATCATAAATCTAAAACAATTCCCAAAAATAGAAAACTCATGGGCAACACAGGCTACAGAAGTGTATAGTAAGGCTCCAAAACTCCAGAATATCTAACAACCAGAAGAAAGAAAACTAAGTATTATAGATAGAGTACGAGTGAGACTCGTCGGTCTGCGGAAGCAGCAGATCTACCTTGAAGTCTCCGTAGTCCTCCTGCCTCACTGATAGTGCGCCTGAGTAGAGGTACCTGGATGATCTGCACATGGAAAACATGCGCAGGAAGGAAGCTTGATCTTGAGTCTTGTGTGGTTCTTCATGCAGACTTTAGATTTGATCCTTGATGCTTGCTAGTTGCAGGTGCTAGTTCATCCTTCTTCAGCTTTTTGGATCAAGACCAGGTATGCAGTTCTTGTGACCTCGGCCATGTCTTGAGCCACCCACATCTTTCATCAACTTCTGCATTTAGATTAACTTCTTGTCTTTCTCTTTTTTTCTTTATTGTGACTAACTTCTGTTGATCATTGGATTGTTGACTCGCATTCTTGCCGCGAGCTTCTTTTGTTGCTGACTTGCATTGAGTTCTGAAGTGAATTCCCTTATATCCAGGTAGGCACCTGATTGTCAATATTCGAATTGTCTTTCTTTGAACCTTGACTGCTTTCCCTTGAAATTTGTGCTATCTTCTTTTGAAACTTGAATTGCTTTTCCTTTGTTCTCCAGGTGGGCACCTGATTATTGAACTTGAACCGTCTTCCTTTGAACATTGCTGCTTTCCCTTGAAACTTGAACTGTCTTCCCTTGTTCTCCAGGTAGGCGCCTGATTGCTGAAACTTTCTGTGTTCTCTTGCTTTCCATGTAGGTACCTGCAATCAGAACAAACAAAACAAATGAAAATTTTTGCCCCAGTTTGCACTAGGAAGATTTGTGAGTTGTTAGCGAAATTGTAAACCACTTATACTATTGATGCAATGCTGAGAGTAAACAAAAGACTAGATTAGGATATGCGTCTCCTACGAGTAAAACCAAGAAACTTTGACTAGCAAATGCGTCTGCTAAAATAAAACCTAAATGAACTAAACTAGAAAGTGCGTATCCTAGGGGTGAATTTAATGACCAAGACTAGGAAGTGCATCTCCTAGGGGTAAATCTAAATGACCAAGAGTAGGAAGTGCGTCTCCTAGGGGTGAAATCTCAATTTAGGAAGTGCGTCTCCTACAGGCGTATTCTGAAAGACCTAGACTAAGAAGTGCATCTCCTAGGGGTGAAATCTCAATTTAGGAAGTGCATCTCCTACAGATGTATTCTGAAAGACCCAGACTAAGAAGTGCGTCTCCTAGGGGTGAAACTTCAATGACTCAAACTAGGAAGTGCGTCTCCTAGGGGTGAAACTTCAATGACTCAAACTAGGAAGTGCGTCTCCTATGAAAGAAATATCAATTTGGGAAGTGCGTCTCCTATGGGTGAAAATCAACTTAGGACATGCGTCTCCTAGGGGTGAAACTTCAATGACACAAACTAGGAAGTGCGTCTCCTATGAATGAACTATCAATTTAGGAAGTGCGTCTCCTATGAATGAACTATCAATTTAGGAAGTGCGTCTCCTACAGGTGTAACTTCAATGACTCAAGCTACTCAGTGCATCTCATATGAATGAACTATCAATTTAGGAAGTGCGTCTCCTACAGGTGTATCCTGAAAGACCCAGACTAAGAAGTGCATCTCCTAGGGGTGAAACTTCAATGACTCAAACTAGGAAGTGCATCTCCTATGAATGAACTATCATTTTAGGAAGTGCGTCTCCTACATGTGTATCCTAAAAGACCCAGACTAAGAAGTGTGTCTCTTAGGGGTGAAATTTCAATGACTCAAACCAGGAAGTGTGTCTCCTATGAATGAACTATCAATTTAGGAAGTGCGTCTCCTATGAATAAACTTAATGTACCAGATTAGGAAGTGCATCTCCTAGAGGGAAATCACAATTTAGGAAGTGCATCTCCTAAGCAAAATATAATTTGGAAGACTTAGACTAGGAAATGCGTCTCCTAGGGGTAAAACCATCAGTGGCTTAAACTCATATCACTAGTCGCCTTTTGCCAACATAGGGACTCCATTCCCTAGTTGCGATATTTTTTAGACATATGGCCTCCATTCCCTAGTCGCCTTTGGCCAACATAGGGCCTCCATTCCCTAGTTGAGATTTTTAGACATAGGGCCTCAATTCCGTAGTAGCTTTTTGCCAACATTGGGGCTCCATTCCCTAGTTGAGATTTTTTAGACATATGGCCTCCATTCCCTAGTCGCCTATTGCCAACATAGCGCCTCCATTCCCAAGTTGAGATTTTTAGACATAGGGCCTCCATTCCCTAGTCGCCTTTTGCCAATATAGAGCATCCATTCCCTAATTGAGATTTTTAGACATAGGGCCTCCATTCCTTAGTTACCTTTTGCCAACATAGGGCCTCCATTCCCTAGTTGAGATTTTTAGACATAGGTCCTCCATTCCCTAGTCGCATTTTGCCAACATAGGTCCTCCATTCCCTAGTTGAGATTTTTTAGACATAGGGCCTCCATTCCCTAGTCGCATTTTTCCAACATAGGGCCTCCATTCCCTAGTTTAGATTTTTTTAGACATAGGGTCTCCATTCCCTTGTCGCCTTTTGCCAACATAGGGTCTCTATTCACTAGTCGCCTTATGCCAACATAGGGCCTCCATTGCCTAGTTGAGATTTTTAGACATAGGGCCTCCATTCCCTAGTCGCCTTTTGCGCACATAGGGCCACCATTCGCTAGTTGAGATTTTTTAGACATATGGCCTCCATTCCCTAGTCGACCTTTGCAAACATACGGCCTTCATTCCCTAGTTGATATTTTTTTAGACAAAGGACATCCATTCCCTAGTTGCCTTTTACAATAATAGGGCCTCTATTCCCTAGTTGAGATATTTCTTAGACATAGGGCCTCCATTCCCTAGTCGCCTTTTGCCATCATAGGGTCTCCATTCCCTAATTGAGATTTTTAGACATAGGGCCTCCATTCCCTAGTCACCTTTTGCAAACATAGCACCTCCATTCCCTAGTTGAGATTTTAAATATAGGGCCTCCATTCCCTACTCGCCTTTTGCCAACATAGGACCTCCATTCCCTAGTTGAGATATTTTTTTATTCATAGGGCCTCCATTCCCTAGTCGCCTATTGCCAACATAGGGCCTCCATTCCCTAGTCGCCTTTTGCCAACATAGGGCCTCCATTCCCTAGTTGAGACTTTTAGACATAGGGCTTCCATTACCCAATCGCCTTTTGCACACATAGGGCCTCCATTCCCTAGTTGAGATTTTTTAGACATAGGGCCTTCATTCCCTGGTCGCCTTTTGCCAACATAGGGCCTCCATTCCCTAGTTGAGATTTTTTTTGACAAAGGGCCTCCATTCCCTAGTCACGTTTTGCCAACATAGGGCCTCTATTCCCTAGTTGGGATATTTCATAGACATAGGGTCTCCAATCCCTAGATGCCCTTTGCCTATATAGGACCTCCATTCCCTTGTTGAGATTTTTCGACATAGGTCCTCCATTCACTAGTCGCCTTTTGCCAACATAGGTCCTCCATTCCCTAGTTGAGATTTTTTAGACATAGAGCCTCCATTCCTTAGTCGCATTTTTCCAACATAGGGCCTCCATTCCCTAGTTTAGATTTTTTTAGACATAGGGTCTCCATTCCCTTGTCGCCTTTTGCCAACATAGGGCCTCCATTCACTAGTCGCATTTTGCCAACATATGGCCTCCATTGCCTAGTTGAGATTTTTAGACATAGGGCCTTCATTCCCTAGTCGCCTTTTTCGCACATAATGCCACCATTCCCTAGTTGAGATTTTTTAGACATAGGGCCTCCATTCCCTAGTCGCATTTTTCCAACATAGGGCCTCCATTCCCTTGTTTAGATTTTTTTAGACATAGGGTCTCCATTCCCTTGTCGCCTTTTACCAACATAGGGCCTTCATTCACTAGTCGCCTTTTTCCAACATAGGGCCTCCATTGCCTAGTTGAGATTGTTAGACATAGGGGCTCCATTCCCTAGTCGCCTTTTGCGCACATAGGGACACCATTCTCTAGTTGAGATTTTTTAGACATATGGCCTCCATTCCCTGGTCGACTTTTGCAAACATACGGCCCCCATTCCCTAGTTGATATTTTTTTAGACAAAGGGCTTCCATTCCTTAGTCGCCTTTTGCAATAATAGGGCCTCTATTCCCTAGTTGAGATATTTCTTAGACATAGGGCCTCCATTCCCTAGTCGCCTTTTGCCAACATAGGGTCTCCATTCCCTGATTGAGATTTTTAGACATAGGGCCTCCATTCCCTAGTCGCCTTTTGCCAATATAGGGCTTCCAATCCCTATTTGAAATTTATAGACATAGGACCTCCATTCCCTAGTCGCCTTTTTTCAACATAGGGCTCTAATCCCTAGTTGAGATACTTTTTATTAATAGGGCCTCCATTCCCTAGTCGCCTTTTGCCAACATAGGGCCTCCATTCCCTAGTCGCATTTTGCCAACATAGGGCCTACATTCACTGGTCGCCTTTTGCCAACATAGGGCCTCCATTCCCTAGTTGTGATTTTTTTTGACAAAGGGCCTCCATTCCCTAGTCGCGTTTTGCCAACATAGGGCCTTTATTCCCTAGATGGGATATTTCTTAGACATAGGGCCTCCATTACCTAGTTGCCTTTTGCCAACATAGGGCCTCCATTCCCTAGTTGAGATCTTTAGACATATGTCCTCCATTCCCTAGTCGCCTTTTGCCAACATAGGTCCTCCGTTCCCTAGTTGAGATTTTTTAGATATAGGGCCTCCATTCCCTAGTCGCATTTTTCCAACATAGGGCCTCCATTCCCTAGTTTAGATTTTTTTAGACATAGGATCTCCATTCCCTTGTCGCCTTCTGCCAACATAGGGCCTCCATTCACTAGTTGTCTTTTGCCAACATAGGGCCTCCATTGCCTAGTTGAGATTTTTAGACATAGGGCCTCCATTCCCTAGTCGCCTTTTGCCCACATAGGGCCACCATTCCCTAGTTGATATTTTTTAGACATATGGCCTCCATTCCCTGGTCGACTTTTGTAAACATACGGCCTCCATTCCCTAGTTGATATTTTTTTAGACAAAGGGCCTCCATTCTCAAGTGGCCTTTTGCAATAATTCGGCCTATATTCCCTAGTTGAGATATTTCTTAGACATAAGGCATCCATTTTCTAGTCGCCTTTTGCCAACATAGGGCCTCCATTCCATAGTTGGGATTTTAGACATAGGGCCTCCATTCCCGATTTGCCTTTTTCCAACATAGGGCCTCATTTCCCTAGTTTACATTTTGAGACATAGGGCCTACATTCCCTAGTCGCATTTTTCCAACATAGGGCCTCCATTTCCTAGTTGAGATATTTTTTAGACATAGGGCCTCCATTCCCTGGTCGCCTTTTGCCAACATAGGGCCTCCATTCCCTAGTTGAGAATTTTATACATAGGGCCTCAATTCACTAGTCGGTTTTTGCCAACATAGGGGCTCCATTCCCTAGTTCATATTTTTTAGACATAGGGCCTCCATTCCCTAGTCGCCTTTTGCCAACATAGCGCCTCCATTCCCTAGTTGAGATTTTTAGACATAGGGCCTCCATTTCCTAGTCGCTTTTTTTGCCAACATAGGGCATACATTCCCTAGTTGAGATTTTTAGACAAAGGGCCTCTATTCCCTAGTCGCATTTTTTGCCTACATAGGGCCTCCATTCACTAGTTGAGATTTTAGACATAGGACCTCCAATCCCTAGTCGCCTTTTTCCAACATATGGCCTCCATTCCCTAGTTGAGATTTTATAGACATATGGTCTCCATTTCCTAGTCGTCATTTGCCAACATAGGGCCTCCATTCCCTAGTTGAGATTTTTAGACATAGGGCCTTCATTCCGTAGTTGAGATTTTTTTAGACATAGGGCCTCAATTCCCTAGTCGCCTTTTACCAACATAGGGCCTCCAATCCCCAGTTGAGATTTTTAGACATAGGGCGTCCATTCCCTAGTCGCTTTTTTCCAACAAAGGGCTTTAATCTCTAGTTGAGATTTTTAGATATAGGGCCTCCATTCCCTAGTCGACTTTTGCCAACATAGGGCTTCCAATCCCTAGTTGAAATTTTTAGACATAGGGCCTCCATTCCCTAGTCGTCTTTTGCCAACATAGGGCCTCCATTCCCTAGTTGAGATATTTTTTAAACATAGGGCCTCCATTCCCTAATCGCCTTTTGCCAACATAGGGCCTCCATTCCCTAATCGCCTTTTGCCAACATAGGGCCTCCATTCCCTAGTTGAGATTTTTAGACATAGGGCCTCAATTCACTAGTTGGTTTTTGCCAACATAGGGGCTTCATTCCCTAGTTCATATTTTTTAGACATACGACCTCCATTCCCTAGTCGCATTTTGCCAACATAGCTCCTCCATTCTCTAGTTGAGATTTTTAGACATAGGGCCTCCATTCCCTGGTCGCCTTTTGCCAACATAGGGCATCCATTCCCTAATTGAGATTTTTAGACATATGGCCTCCGTTTCCTAGTTGCCTTTTGCCAATAGAGGGCCTCCGTTTCCTAGTTGCCTTTTGCCAATAGAGGGCCTCCACTCCCTAGTTGAGATTTTTAGACATATGTTCTCCATTCCCTAGTCGCATTTTTCCAACATATGGCTACCATTTCCTAGTTGAGATTTTTTAGACATTGGGCCTGCATTCCCTATTCGCCTTTTTCAAACATAGGGCATCCATTCCCTAGTTGAGATTTTTTTAGACATAAAGCCTCCATTCCCTTGTCGCCTTTTGCCAACATCGGGCCTCCATTCACTAGTCGCCATTTGTAAACATAGGGCCCCCATTGCCTGGTTGAGATTTTTAGACATAGGGCCTCTATTCCCTAGTCGCCTTTTGCACACATAGGGGCTTCATTCAATAGTTCATATTTTTTAGACATAGGGCCTCCATTCCCTAGTTGATATTTTTTTAGACACAGGGACTCTATTCCCTAGTCGCCTTTTGCCAACATAGGGCCTCCAATCCCTAGTTGAGATTTTTAGACATAGGACATCCATTCCCTAGTCGCTTTTTGCCAACATAGGGATTGAATCTCTAGTGGAGATTTTTAGACAAAGGGCCTGCATTCCCTAGTTGCCTTTTGCCAACATAGGGCTTCCAATCCCTAGTTAAAATTTTTAGACATAGGGCCTCCATTCCTAGTCACATTTTTCCAACATAGGGCCTCCATTCCCTAGTTTAGATTTTTTTAGGCATAGGGTCTCCAATCCCTTGTCGCCTCTTGCCAACATAGGGCCTCCATTCACTAATTGCCTTTTGCCAACATAGGGCCTTCATTGCCTAGTTGAGATTTTTAGACATAGGGCCTCCATTCTCTAGTCGCCTTTTGCGCACATAGGGCCACCATTCCCTATTTGAGATTTTTTAGACATATGGCCTCCATTCCCTGGTCGACTTTTGCAAATATACGGCCTCCATTCCCTAGTTGATATTTTTTTAGACAAAGGGCCTCAAATCCCTAGTCGCCTTTTGCAATAATAGGGCCTCTATTCCTTAGTTGAGATATTTATTAGACATAGGGTGTCCTTTCCCTAGTCGTATTTTGCCAACATAGGGCCTTCATTCCCTAGTAGGGATTTTAGATACAGGACCTCCATTCCCTATTTACCTTTCTCCAACACAGGGCCTTCTTTCCCTAGTTGAGATTTTTAGACATAGGGCCTCCATTCCCTAGTCGTCTTTTGCCAACATAGGGCCTCCATTCCCTAGTTGAGATATTTTTTAGGCATAGGGCCTCAGTCCCCTAGTCGCCTTTTGCCAAAATAGGGCCTCCATTCCCTAGTTGAAATTTTTATACATAGGGTCTCAATTCACTAATCGGTTTTTTCCAACATAGGGGCTCCATACCCTTGTTCATATTTTTTAGACATAGGGCCTCCATTCCCTAGTCGCCTTGTGCCAACATAGCACCACCATTCCCTAGTTGAGATTTTTAGACACAGGACCTCCATTCCCTAGTCGCTTTTTTTGCCAACATAGGGCCTCCATTCCCAAGTTGAGGTTTTTAGACAAAGGGACACCTTTCCTTAGTCATGTTTTTTGCCAACATAGGGCCTCCATTCACTAGCTGATATTTTAGACATAGGACCTCCAATCCCTAGTCGCATTTTTACAACATATGGCTACCATTCCCTAGTTGAGATTTTTTAGACATAGGGTCTCCATTCCCTAGTCGTCTTTTGCCAACATAGGGCCTTCATTCCCTAGTTGAGATTTTCAGACATAGGGCCTCCATTCCCTAGTTGAGATTTTTTTAGACATAGGACCTCCATTCCCTAGTCGCCTTTTGCCAACATAGGGCCTCCAATCCCTAGTTGAGATTTTTAGACATAGGGCATCCATTCCCTAGTCGCTTTTTGCCAACGTAGGGCTTTAATCTCTAGTTTAGATTTTTTGACATAGGGCCTCCATTCCCTAGTCGCCTTTTGCCAACATAGGGCTTCCAATCCCTAGTTGAAATTTTTAGACATAGGGCCTCCATTCCCTAGTCGTCTTTTGCCAACATAGGGCTCCAATCCCTAGTTGAGATTTTTAGACATAGGGTCTCCATTCCCTAGTCGCCTTTTGCTAACATAGGGCTCTAATCCCTAGTTCAGATTTTTAGACATAGGGCCTCTATTCCCTAGTCACCTTTTGCCAACATAGGACCTCCATTACCATGTTGAGATTTTAGACATGAGGCCTCCATTCCCTAGTCCCCTTTTGCCAACATAGGGCCTGGATTCCCTAGTTGAGATTTTTAGACATAGGGCCTCCATTCCCTAGTCGCCTTTTGCCAACATTGGTCCTCTACTCCCTAGTTGAGAATTTTTAGACATAGGGCCTCCATTCCCTAGTCGCCTTTTGGCAACGTAGGGCCTCCATTCCCTAATTGGAATTTTTGACATAGGGCCTTCATTCCCTAGTTGCCATTTTCCAACATAGGGCCTCCTTTCCCTAGTTGAGATTTATAGACATAGGGCCTCCATTCCCTAATCGCCTTTTGCCAACATAGGGACTCCATTCCCTAGTTGAGATATTTTTTAGATATAGGGCCTCCATTCCCTAGTCGCCTTTTGCCAACATAGGGCCTCCGTTCCCTAGTTGAGATTTTTAGACATAGGGCCTCAATTCCTTAGTCGCTTTTTGCCAATATAGGGGCTTCATTCCCTAGTTGATATTTTTTAGATATAGGGCCTCCATTCCCTAGTCGCCTTTTGCCAACATAGCGCCTCCATTCCCTAGTTGAGATTTTTAGACATAGGGCCTCCATTCCCTAGTCGTCTTTTGCCAACATAGGGCATCCATTTCCTAATTGAGATTTTTAGACATAGGGCCTCCGTTTCCTAGTTGCCTTTTGCCAATAGAGGGCCTCCATTCCCTAGTTGAGATTTTTAGACATAGGTCCTCCATTCCCTAGATGCATTTTTCCAACATATGGCTACCATTTCCTAGTTGAGATTTTTTAGACATAGGGCCTCTATTCCCTAGTCGCCTTTTTCCAACATAGGGCCTCCATTCCCTAGTTGAGAATTTTTTAGACATAAGGCCTCCATTCCATTGTCGCCTTTTGCCAACATATGGCCTCCATTCACTAGTCGCCATTTGCAAACATAGGCCTCCATTGCCTGGTTGAGATTTTTAGACATAGGGCCTCTATTCCCTAGTCGCCTTTTGCACACATAGGGCCACCATTCCCTAGTTGAGAATTTAGACATAGGGCCTCCATTCCCTAGTCGCTTTTTGCCAACATAGGGCCTCCATTCCCTAATTGAGATTTTTAGATATAGGGCTTCCATTACCTAGTCGTCTTTTGCACATATAAGGCCATCGTTCTGTAGTTGATATTTTTTAGACATAGGGCCTACATTACCTGGTAGCCTTTTGCCAACATAGGGCCTCAATTCCCTAGTTGAGATTTTTTTTGACATAGGGCCTCCATTCCCTAGTCGCCTTTTGCCAATATAGGGCCTCTATTCCCTAGTTGCGATATTTCTTAGACATAGGGCCTCCATTCCCTAGTCGCGTTTTTCTAACATAGGGTCTCCATTCCCTAGTTGAGATTTTTAGACATTGGCCTTCCATTCCCTAGTCGCCTTTTGCCAACATAGGGCCTCCATTCCCTATTTCAGATTTTTAGACATAGGGCCTCCATTCCCTAGTTGCCTTTTGCCAACATAGGTCTCCAATCCCTAATTGAGATTTTTAGACATAGGACTTCCACTCCCTAGTCATTTTTTTCCAACATAGGGCTCCAATCCCTAGTTGAGATTTTTAGACATAGCACCTCCATTCCCTAGTTGCCTTTTGCCAACATAGGTACTCCAATCCCTAGTTGAGATTTTTAGACCTAGGGCCTCTATTCTCTAGTCGTCTTTATCCAACATAAGGCTCCAACCCTTAGTTCAGATTTTTAGACATAGGGCCTCCATTACCTAGTGGCCTTTATCTAACGTAGGAATTCCATTACCAAGTTGAGATTTTAGACATAGGGTCTCCATTCTCTAGTCGTTTTTTACCAACATAGGGCCTACATTCCCTAGTTGAGATTTTTAGACATAGGGCCTTCATTCCTAGTCGCCTTTTGCCAACATTGGGCCTCCATTCCCTAGATGAGATTTTTAGAAATTAGGCCTCCATTCCCTAGTCGCATTTTGCCAACATGGGGCCTCTATTCCCTAGTTGAGATATTTTAGACATAGGGCTTCCATTCCCTAATCGCCTTTTGCCACCATAAGGCTCCAATCCCTAGTTGGTATTTTTAGACATAGGGTCTCCATTCCCTAGTCGTCTTTCGCCAACATAGGGATCCAATATCTAGTTAAGATTTTTAGACATAGGGCCTCCATTCCCTAGTCGCCATTTGCCAACATAGGACCTCCATTACCAAGTTGAGATTTTTGATATAGGGCCTCCATTCTCTAGTCGCTTTTTACCAAAATAGGGCTCCAATCCCTAGTTGAGATTTTTAGACATAGGGCCTCCATTCCTTAGTTACCTTTTGCCAACATAGGGCTTCCAATCCCTAGTTTAAAGTTTTAGACATAGGGCCTCCATTCCCTAGTCGTATTTTGCCCACATAGGGCCTCTATTCCCTAGTTGAGAATTTTTTAGACATCGGGCCTCCATTCCCTAGTTGCCTTTTGCCAACTTAGGGCCTGTATTCCCTAGTTGGGATTTTAGACATAGGGTCTCCATTCCCTAGTTGCCTTTTTCCAACATAGTACCTCCTTTCCCTAGTTGAGATTTTTAGACATAGGGCCTTCATTCCCCTTTCTCCTTTTGCCAACATAGGGCCTCCATTCCCTAGTGGCCTTTTGCCAACATAGTGCCTCCATTTCCTAATTGATATTTTTAGACATAGGGCTTCCATTACCTAGTCAGCTTTTGCACACATAGGGCCTACATTCCCTTGTTGAGATTTTTTCGACTTAGGGCCTCCATTCCCTGGTCGCCTTTTGCCAACATAGTACCTCCATTCCCTAGTTGAGTTTTTTTAGACAAAGGGCCTCCATTTCCAAGTCGCCTTTTGCTAACATAGGGCTCCAATCTCTAGTTCAGATTTTTAGATATAGGGCCTTCATTCCCTAGTCGCCTTTTGCCAACATAGGACCTCCATTACCATGTGGAGATTTTAGACATAGGACCTCCATTATCTAGTCGCTTTTTACCAAAACAGGGCCTCCATTCCCTCGTTGAGATTTTTTGACATAGGACCTCCATTCCCTAGTCGTCATTTGCCAACATAGGGCCTCCATTCCCAAGTTGATATTTTTAGACATAGGGCCTCCATTCCCTAGTCGCCTTTTGCCAAAATAGGGCCTCTATTCCCTAGTTGAGATTTTTTGGACATGGGGTCTCCATTCCCTAGTCGCCTTTTGCCAACATAGGGCCTTCATTCCTTAGTTGAGATTTTAGACATAGGGCCTCCATACCCTAGTTGTCTTTTTCCAACATAGGGCCTCCTTTCCCTAGTTGAGATTTTTAGACTTTGGGCCTCCATTCCCTAGTCGAATTTTGCCAATATAGGGCCTCCATTCCCTAGTTGAGATATTTTTTACACATAGGGCCTCCATTTCCTAGTCGTCTTTTGCCAACATAGGGCCTCCATTCCCTAGTTGAGCTTTTTAGACATAGGACCTCAATTTCCTAGTCATTTTTTTCTAACATAGGGGCTCCATTCCCTTGTTGAGATTTTTTAGACATAGGGCCTCCATTCCCTAGTCGCATTTTGCCAACATAGCGTCTCCATTCCCTAGTTGAGATTTTTAGACATAGGGCCTCCATTCCCTAGTCGCTTTTTTTGCCAACATGGGGCCTCCATTCCATAGTTGAGATTTTTAGACATAGGGCCTCATTTCCTTAGTCGCCTTTTTTGCCAACATAGGGCCTCCATTCCCTAGTTGAGATTTTAAACATAAGGCCTCCATTCCCTAGTCGCCTTTTTCCAACATAGGGCCTCCATTCCCTAGTTGAGATTTTTTTAGACATATGGGCTCCATTCCCTAGTGGCTTTTTGCCAACATAGGGCCTCCATTCTCTAGTTGAGATTTTTTTAGACATAGAGCCTCCATTCCATAGTCTCCTTTTGCCAACATTGGGCCTCCAATCCCTAGTTGATATTTTAGACATAGGGCCTCCATTCCGTAGTCGTCTTTTGCCAACATACTTCCTCCATTCCTAATTGATATATTTTTTAGACATAGGGCCTCCATTCCCTAGTCGCCTTTTTCCTACATAGGACTCCAATCCCTTGTTGAAATTTTTAGACATAGGGCCTCCATTCCCTAGTCTCCTTTTGCCAACATAGGGCTCCAATCTCCAGTTGAGATTTTTAGACATAGGGCCTCCATTCCCTAGTCGTTTTTTGCCAACATAGTGCTTCCAATCCCCAGTTGAGATTTTTAGACATAGGGCCTCCATTCCCTAGTTGAGATTTTGGACATCGGGCCTCCATTTTCTAGTCGTTTTTTTCCTTTTAAAGACACACAATCCTTATTTTATCGCTTTAAAAAAAAACAATTCCCAAGTCGTTCGATCCAGTAAAATCAACGGCTCAGATGATAAGAGACTAAAACGTCGCCGTTTGGTCGATTGAGCGGCGGACCGGGTTGAGGAATGGATCTGGGCTGGTTTGAATAGGGGTAATGGTATTAAATCAATTGGGCTTGGGGGATTTTGAATTAAATTGGCCCATAATCAAACTTCTTCTTTTATTCTTTTCCTTTTTCTTCTATTTCAAAATTCCTTTCTCTTTTCAAAATTAAAAATAAAACCTAACTTAATCCCTAAACTAAATTATCCTACTAAATTAAATTAATTAACTCCTCGAATCTTAAATCTGAGTTTGAACCATAAAAGTCCAAAATCATTTTTCGTTGAACCCGGTGGCATGCATGACCATAGGCTGTTGTTTGTTTCAAGTTTGAAGTTTTGATCCAATGAAAATTGATGTTGTTCAGTTGTTGTTGACAAAGAACAAATGATTAACTTTAGTTTCGTTAAATCAATGTCTCCAGTGGGCTTTGATTTTTTATTTGGTAAATTTTCTTCATCTTTTTGTCCGTTCTTTTTGTTTCACCTCTTATTCGTCTTCTTTTCTTCTCCGTTTATTTGAGTGGTCTGTTTTCTGACTGAAATTGTGAATGGTTTCGAAATTAGTTCTTCACTTTAGATTAATTTGGTGTTCGCATTTGCTCTGTTGGATTTTTAGTTTTTCTTTTAGCTGTGCACTGATCTTCTTTATTCACTTGTTTAGTTTTTAGGTTTAAACTTCTTATCTTTGCCCTTCTTATTTTAGTCTTGTAATCTCTTAAATTAGGTTTGCTTTAATTTTAAATATGTAGTTTAATTATAGTTCATCAGTTAGCCTAAAAAAGAAAACAGTTGCCTAGTTAGAATTTTAGGAATTACTTCTTCTATTTTTCCCCAATTACCCAAACGGATTTCTGATTGGTTTTGGGCCTTGGGGTTAATTTTGATCCACGTTCAATGGGGCAGCCCATTCATCATGTTAAGTTATTGGGTCAATTTAACCCATTTGGTTTTAGGGGTAAATAACAGGGGTTTTAAGGGTAGTCTAGGGATTTTTGTTTAGGGAATCTTCAGTAACTGATTTAGGAAGCTGCTAGGAAGGTGAGTTTGGGACTAATTTGAAAAGCTAATTTTTAAAATAAGGGTGCAGCAGCAAAAATGAAAATTTGAAAAGCGGTAAAAGGCAATAACTTAACTCATTTCTGTTGCCCTAAATTGCTCCTTATAAATTGTTAATTGCTTCATTCTCAAGTCAGATTTTGGAGATTGAAAAAATACTAAAAAAGAAAACGGCTAAGCTTTTGAAACTTCGAAAGAATATTGAAAATTCCATGCATTTCCTTAGTCAAAACTGGTCTAATTATGCCTTAGAAATTCCTAGCTAATCAGATTTTCGAGACTCTATAATTTGTTGTTCCTCTGGGCTCTTTACTGGTTGGAAGAAGTGGATTTTTATTTGGTGTTACTTGTTTCTTAAAGTTGATTTTGTTTGCTGCTGCTATTAGCTGACTCCAGACGCATTTTTAGTTTGTTTTTGCTGTATCCAGGTAATTTTCCAAACGATGGACAACAAGTTGATTGTGAACATATATTTCGAGTGGAAAACTGATTGAATGCAAGCCATATTTGAACTTATTTCTTCTGTTGCTTCTACCTCTTTAGCATTCTGTAGTAAAACTTGTACTATACATGTTATTTAAGCCTTTCTCTTGATATTCATATGTTTGTGAAAATGAATCTATATTGTTGAGAGCATTGGTATGACTTCTAGATTTAAGTAGATAGTGTGTTAATTTCTGGACTCTACTACTATGAGAAATGAGAAAGGAGTTAGTTGAACTATGGTTTAAATGAATTAAGGTTCTGTTCTTATGGTTTTCAAAGTCCTTGAAATGGTTATTTGGACATGTATGGATCATGAAATCATTGTAATAGAAGTTGTAGACTAAGCTACATATTTTTGCGTCACATCTGTTCAAGTTGTGAGAATCAGTGTATGTATTTTAGGGACTGGATTAAATTCGTTAAAGTGATATGTTTAAGCATGAAATCAGAATTGTCTTGTGGGGATTCATACTAGCAAATGATTTTCTTTGCTTGGGAATCATGTTTACTGTTGTGGACTTTGTTAGATTTCAAAAGCTAAGTTTATTGTGTCGAAATTGTTGTAGCATCAGGGTTACATTTAATTATGGAATGAAATTTAGCACCATGAATGTGCCTTGTGTTTGTCTAAAGCTATAATTTCATCAGTAATTATTTTGATCTTCAGAGTTGCATGAAGAATTTAGTTTGGATCCATTCATTGGCGTTGATCCATGTAACCAGGCTGCAGCTTTTAGCCCAGTTATGTTGTTCTGTTTGTCGTTACATGGTTTGGGCTTTACGTGAGCCCATTCCTTTCTTTATGGTTGGATGCATAAATTCTCCAAATAAGCAATTGAGCCTGATGTTGGTTTAGGCCCCTTTCCCATTCACTTAAAAATCAGAATCTAAATTCCCTTAGTGCTCAATTAATTAGATTTCATTAAATAAGTTTTAGGTGTGCCATATTAGACAAGTTATAATTTATGGCCCTCATATAAATACAAAATTAGTTTAGAAATGTCTCGAACCTTCGTAGTTTGCTTTCGATGCGTTAATTAATTAATTGTCATAGCTACGGGTACGGTTCTCGTGACGTAGCTGTGGTACCTAATTCCCAAATTCGGGGATACATTTATGTGACCCGCCATAACAACTAATAATTTTAAATAAATTAAACATGTTGTAGATCGTGGGTACGGTTCCTGTGACATGATTCGCAATGTGTATCAAACAAATAAGTGTACGACAATCGTAACTTGTTCCAGAATAATTCCATAAAATAATTAAAAGCGGTTACAAAACTAAAAATGCACAATATGTTTAAAATATATAATAAATCAGATAATAGGCCAATTTTAATAGTTTAAGCGATCGTGCTAGAACCACGGAATCCGGAGGTGCCTAACACCTTCCCTCGGGTTAACAGAATTCCTTATTCAGAATTTCTGGTTCGCAGACTTCAAAAGAAAAGTCGAATTTTCCTTGATTTAAGATTTGAAATAAAATCGGTGACTTGGGACACCAATTAAACTATCCCAAGTGGCGACTCTGAATAAAAAATAAATAAATAATCTCATTTCGAATAATATCACTTCAAGTGAAAAAACTCCATATATACCCCTCGGGTGTATAAAAAGGAGGTGTGACACTATATTGAGAGTTAAAGTTATAAAGAGTGAAAATGGAATAATGTTGTCACAAGAACATTATGTTGAGAGACTGCTTAAGAAGTTTAAATATTTTAATGTCACATCTGTGAACACTCCTTTTGATGCTAACTCTAAGTTGAAAAAGAATAATGGTGACCCAATTGCTCAGTTTAAATATGCTCAGATTATTGGGAGTCTGATGCATTTAATAAATTTTACAAGGCCTGCTATAGCCTATGTTGTGTGTATACTAAGTAGATATACTCATAATCCCAACAGAGAGCAACGGTTTGCATTAGGTAGACTAATGAAATATTTGATAGGAACCATGAATTATGGTTTCCTATATAGTGGACTTTCTTCTACCTTAGAAGGGTACAATGATACAAACTGGATCTCTTATCAGATGAGACAAAGTCCACTAGTGGTCACCATTGATGGTGATACAATATCGTGGCGATCATTTGACTAAACCTGTGGGAAGAAAATTAATTCTTCAAACCTCAAAAGATGGGGTTAAGGTCGATATGTTGTCAATAGAGATGGTAATCCAACCTATGTGATTGGAGATCCCATGAAATAGGTTCATATGGGTAATAACAAGTCGATGTTGTCACTGAAGCACTAAAAGATAGTACTTGACTACTACTTATTGAGAGGCTGAGTTATAACTCTTAATAAAATTCATAGTCTTTATGGATGGTATATTTAAAAGTAGTATTCACTTGATGAATTCACCTATATGAGAGTGGAGTGGCCGCTCCTATGAGATTTTGGCCTAGTCTCTAGAGCTCTGAATCACTAGGCACGCGCATGGCCTATTGGGCGCAAAACCATGTTTAATAACAAAATTACCGGAGGTCAAAACGTGATTGGTATAATCTCTGACTTACAATAAGAATTTTTGGTTCATAAAAATATTATATTTTACAAATAATTCTGTAAGTTAAATTTTATTGGTCTAAGTTTGGTTCATAGTCCAAAAGATACCAAACCTATTACATTTGGACCATACAAATCCAACAAGTTTATTTTTAAAGGTCATTAAAATAATAGGGGATTGTGGCAATATTTTAATGCCTTTTGGACATGTGTTTTAGCCCTTCTAGAAGGCTATGATAAGTGGCAAAAGAAGTGTAAAAAGCGGCAAATCCTCAGCCACATTTTTTACATGTAAAAACCAAGTTTTATGTAATTACAACTGTAAATAGTCTCTCAACTAGACAAGAAAACAACCATCAGCAAGATAAAAAGAAATCCTTCTTCTCTTTCCTTCTAATTTCATTATTCACCAACTTCCCCTTTTTTTTCTTTTTTATTACCAACTTCCCTTTGTTGTCTTTCTTAGTCTAACTTCTCTTGTTCCCCTCTTTTAAATAGTTAGGTTTGTAATATTTAATTTTGTCGATTCTTGTATCCTCTAAATAAATAGAGATGGGTTTGTTTAATTGTGGAAAAATATTTTACATTGCTGAAATAGTTTCTTAGGACATTGTCTCACACGATTCAAGCCAATTCGTATATCTGCTAACAAATAATAATAATTTTTTTGGTAATTAAAATTTATTATTAATCACCAAGTAGCAAAATTACAGAGCATAGTAAGCCACTCCCAGCTAGCTAGATCAAAAGAACAGAATACACAAACACCATGACTACCAAAACACCTAAGTCATACTATCTACTTCTTCTATCTAGAAGAAACGTTGCTGCACTAGATTCTTTACATTTCTAATTGCTCTAAAATTACACATGCACGCTATCTCTCTTGCCAGGTGTCACGACCTATTTCCAAAATAGATCGGTGATGGTGCCCAACACCGTTGTCAGGCCAACCAACGTAAAAATATTAATAAATTCTTATTTTACTTACCGAAAGCAGTTATAACACCTTTCTTGATTTAACAAGTAAAACAAGTGATAATAAGCAATGTCTAATAATACTTATACAACCCAAAAGAACTGTCTATTAATGTGTGTGCCAAGACCTGGTGTCACAAGTATCGGGCATTTAGTAGAATGTAAAAAAGAATAGAACTATCCTACTGTCCGAGATAGAATAGACAGCAAAAGTAAAGAAAGACCCTATCAAACTGCTGAACGGTACCGGAAGGGAGCAGCTCACCGTGGAAGTCTTGGCCTGCGAATCAGGGGCGCGCACCATACTGGTAGCCAGATACACCTGCCTCAGCTCCTGTACAATTAAGTACATAAGTGTAGTATGAGTACATAAACAATATGTACTCAGTAAGTATCTCGTCTAATCTCGAAGAAGTAGAGACGAGAAGTCGACTTGACGCTTACTAGGGTCAAATAATATAATAAAGTGTTATGCTAGGCATGATAGTTACAATAATCAACAATGTGTATCAAAAGGTAATAAGTCATGTTCTTAACAATTTATATTTAACCGTACACATTTCAAGTATTCAGCAGAACAAGTCATGGATAAGATTTCACATATATATATGTCATGCGCACATTATGCCGAGGTCGACAGCCTGATCCAACAGAAAAATAACTGTGCACTGCTAGAGGGTCGAATGGCACGAACTATAGATGCATCTATTTCTACCGAAGCGATCAGCACGATCCAAAAATATCAATTTATTTCAAAAAAACACATGAATGTGCATTTATTTCCAAGTAAATTCATACAAGTGTCCAACAAGTGTATACATTCGCTTTTTTTTCAAGTCTCTAGCATATCCTAAGTGATCACATTAGCAAGAAAATATGGAGACAGTTACAAATATAGCATGATACGGGCCATAAATTACCCGAGCAATTAACATAATAGTAGTGTCACGACCCAAAATCCACTAAGGGTCGTGGTGGCGCCGGACATCTCTATCAGGCTAGCCAACTAAATTATCAATAAATTCCTCTTTTAATACTTTTGAAAATCTAAGGTTTTTCCTTCCATTTTCATAAATAAAAGTTCACAACTTGAATTCAAATTTAAATAATAACAATTAGTACAAACCCGTTGAAACCCATCCCAGAAACCCGGTATCACAAGTGCATGAGCAACTATCGATATGGAAAAATGAAAATACATCATATGTCCGAAATAAAGCGGACAGGGAATGAATAATAAGAAAGCACTGGAAGGAACTACACTAGTTGCGGGTCGTCTCGAACAATGCAGCTCACCTAGTCCCTGAGTCATCCATGCTGCCACGCCCAGTAGGCTGCTAGAGGTATACATACCTGTGCAACAAAAATACGCAGAAGTGTAGTATGAGTACGTAATCAACGTGTACTCAGAGATTATCC
>MU683179.1:50793-63451 GCA_026770625.1 Nicotiana glauca | reverse complement strand
TCAAAATAGTAGCGGAATATATATACATTATGTATGTTATATTAATCTACACAAATAGGTAATTACTCATTTTACAAGTGTCTACAATTTAGGGGTGTGCATTCGATTTATCGATTCGATTTTGACCCTTATCGATAATTACTTATCGATTATCGATTTGTACATATGCTTATCGTTATCGTCTCAATAAGGTTTCAATTTTTTCGATTTCGATTTCGATAACAAATAATCGATTCGATTTATCGATAAACCGATTCGAATGCACACCCCTAGATAGCATGGACATTAATACACGAAAAATTGGAAAGCGTCCTGAGTTCCTATTTTATGGCCTTAACGCGTCACAAGGCAAAGTAATGACTAAATTTTATTAGGTCGTTTGTGATGGGTCCACAAAATTTTAGAAGATTTGAGCTCGTCCCCGAATTCCATGAAGCCGGCGTGGACATTCACGAAAAATTGGAAATCATCTTAAACTCCTGTTTTATGGCCTTAAAATGCCAAAAACGAGGAACAGTCATCATGAAACATTGACTATTGGTCATTAGGTTATTTCTAATGGCTCATAATATATTAGGCGATCCGGATGCTATTGCCCAAATTCTTGAAGCTGGTATGGATATTTGCACACGAAAAATTAAAAATCATCCTCAATTCCTATTTTTTTCCCTAAAACGCCAAAAATGAGGAACGGTCATAGTGAATTAATGACTATTGTTCATTAGGTCGTTTATAATGGACCCACAAAATTTTAGACATTTCGGAGCCCGTCGATGAATTCATGAAAATGGCGTGGATATTAGCCTACTAAAAATTTAGAATTGTCTCGGATTCCTGCATTATGGCCCTAAAATTCTAAAAAAGGATCAGTCATGACAAAGCAAAGACTATTGCTAATTAATTCATTTTTGGTGGGTCCGTAAATTTTAGGTAATTGGGAGTCCGTCGCCCAAATATATGCAGACGACGTGAATTATGGCATACGAAAATATGAGAATCATCTTGGATTCCTGTTTGATGGCCCTAAAATGCCAAAAAGTGAGGAACAATAATGGCGAAGCGATGACTATTGTTCATTATGCGTTGTTGATGGGTCCGTAAAATTTTAGGAAACTAAGGGCTGGTAGCCCGAATTCATGCAGAAGACGTGGACTATAACATACAATTATCTGGGAATCGCCTTGAATTCCTATTTTTGTCACGACCCCAAACTACGTGACTGGCATACTACCCGACCCAAGCGAACCAAACCATACGATGCACCCAAATCATATGGATGAAAATCAATTTAACTACGGAAGGTCTTTGAAAATCATATACATTTTCAAATTAAATGATAAAATACTTTTCTAATTCAAAATTACACATGACCCCTTTCATGAAAATAATGGGATCAAATGAAACAAATATCTTTTTATATATGTCGTGTACCATATCGTTATTACAACTCATCACAACTATCTATGGATCCTCTATACCAAGAATAGAACTTAATATTTGGGCCAATGCCTGAATAATATAAAAATAAAAAAAGATAACATGATAGCTACCACAAATTAGGAGTGCTGCCTCACCGTATACTTTGGAAAGAGAGTCATCCTATCTATATATGCATGCCACGTATCATACCCCTCATCCTGAAACATATAAAACAAGCGGAGCCCTGAAGAGGGGTCCATACCTAAGGGTTGAGTACACCACCACGATACTCAATATGTGTCGTAAGCTCTCTAGAACTCAAGTTCATGGGACAAGATTTTACAAAAATTATGCAATCAGTATTTAATATAAAGTGATAAACAATTATATAAATAATGTTCTTTATCATTTCAAATGAACAAAAGAGTGAAGTATAAATTATGATATAAATTCTTAGAACATTTATATCAATCAATTATTTTGAATAAAAATCATACAAAACTATTTCAATTTATTAAGTCATTGAAATCACTTTCGACTCCTTAGGCCTAAACATAAGAAAGTCTTCTTTTTCTTTTACCAGGAGTACTATACCAACACCAACATAATAAATAACTACTAGGTGATTTGTCACGACCCCAATCCCGGTCGTAATGGTGCCCAACACAACTGCTAGGAAAGCCCGACAATTTACACTCTCAACCCGAGCATGGAGCTCAAAACCAGATATTTAGATACCATTAACAGCATTAAAGCTAAAAAGTTTTAACTGATAGATAGAAACCAAACTGAATATCAAGATAACACCAAATACACTCCCAAAGACCTGGGGGTCATGAGTCTAGAGCCTCTAACAATACAGTGTAATAAGACTTCAATAATACAAAGGTTCAAAACTGCGAAAAAAATGATAAAGGGATAGGGGAGGAGTCGGGTCCTGCGGACGTCAGGAAGCTACCTCGACAACTCTGGTAAAGCTCTGAAACAGCAACTAGCTCAGCTAAGCTCCCGAGATACCTGAATCTGCACATATGGTGCAGGGAGTAAAGTGAGTACTTCCAACTCAGTGGTAATAGACATGTATAATGACTGATAGTAAGAAATCCCGAAATACAACAATACAAAGCTATAACCAATACTCCTATACATTTAACGGTGTAATAACCACAATAATGACAGGTAAGGCAGGCATATATCGATGCATGAATGCAATACAATGCATATGACCGCTACGACGCGCAGCCCGATCCATTTGGGTACCCGCGCTCACTGTGGGCGTTCAGACTCCGGAGGGGCTCCTACAGCCCAAGCGCAATATCATCATAACATTCGCTGCGGCGTGCATACTGATCCACAATCAGTCCAATTATATGCATGCAAGCCACACGGGCACAGTCAAACTTACCATTTTCAGTTCCAACTATCAAAAATTATAAATTAAGTGGTTAAAACCTTAGAATTTTACTAGCCATTTCGAGACAGTGTTTAACTCAAGACTGATATCATGAAAACATACTAAACATCATGGAAACAGTGATAATAATCCCTACGGGATCCAAATAATCGGCATACAGCCCAAATATAACCATAACCATCCAAGTAGGAGGTTTGTCAACTAATTTCTAGCCAATAACACAGTACGAACATCATTCGGTCGGACTAAGCCATAGTCCCCAATCACAATCGACCCCGCACTCACCGTAGAGTACGTGTATCGCCTCAATATAGCATCACAGTGTGATATACCGGGGTTTCAAACCCTCAGGTCATCATCTACATCTATTACTCACCTCAAACTGGCCACGAGACTAGTCCGCTAAGCCTTTACCTCTTGAATCAACCTCCTCACGTGCCGAATCTGATCAAAACCACAAGGAATACGTTATAATAAGCCAATGGAATATAACCCAATTGAAAGAACTCGAAAAACACTCAAAAACACGAAGCTGGCAAAACCCGAGTCCCGGGCCCACTTCTCGAAAAATTACGAAATTTATATCACCGGAATCCTCATCTCGCCACGAGTCCGTACATATAAAATACACAAGAATCGGAGTCCATTTGACCCCTCAAATCAATAATTCAAACCTTCTTAGGTTTCAAACCCTAACCTCCATTTTTACCCTTTAGTTCGTTGAAATTCCGTGATTAATTTATGTTTTTACACCATAATAACATAATAACAATGAATAAACAATAAAACAAGCAAACTAGACTAGAGTTACAACCCTAGAACAAACCTAGACAGCACTACACAAGCTACTACAACGAGACAAACAAGGCAAAGTGAAAGGATAGAAGGGTTTGAGTCACAAGACAATATCCGGATTACAACCCTGAAATAACCCGGACAACAGAAATGACAACAAAATAAACCACCAAAACTCCAATCTAGCCAACCAAGAGATGGAGCATCTTTCCAATTACCAAGCACGGTATCTTAGCTACTTAATTTCACACCAAGATTGCTGGAATTTTCACAAGTCTTCATCACGTTGTTCTTAGCAAACTGCTTTTGGGTTGCTTCCAACGGCTCGTTCTCATGATCAACCTCTGATAGTGCTGAAATCTTAGTAGCATCTACTCCTCCAGGGATCTCAAAAGAGTTCTTATGTTCCTTTTCAAAATAAATCATACGCACCATATGCGTCTTATTATGCACAAGAGATGGACTTCAGCTAGTGTTTGTTGCATCTGGGCTTTGCACGACAATGTCGCCTGCATCAATAAGCTTCTGGATTTCATTCTTTAGATTCCAACATTTCTCTATGTCGTGCCCCAGGGCACATGAGCAGTACGCGCACCTTTGAGAAGGATCAAACTTCTTTGGAAGAGGGTTCGGCGTTTTTATCTGAATAGGCTTCAACATGTCCAATGTCCTTAACTTCTGAAACAGACTGGCATATGATTCTTCCAACGAAGTGAAGGTTTTCTTCTTCCATAACCTCTCATTCTTAAATGCCGAATTGGGCCGAAAACCTGATCCGGGGTGTTTTTGATAAGCTCGCAGGGGTAGATGGGCATTTTGAGGAGTTGGGTACTGGGAATGTGATGGGCGACTTTGGGAGTTCTGTGGAGAGAAGTGGCATTGGGGAGGGTCATCTAATTCACAAGGATAACCACGGGGACGATGTCGAGGCTGGAAGTGTTGATCAGAAAAGCCTATCGGATCATCTTTTCTGTTCCTCTTTCTTCCAACCAAGCTTACTGGTACGTTCTGAATGGCCTTTGAACAACTCACGATTTTGCTTGACTTGATTCCTTCTTCTACTAGCTCCCCCATTTTTAACACATCATTGAAAGGCTTTCCCAGGGCCGGGATCAAATGACTGTAGTAGGTGGGTCCCTGGGCCTGTGGAAAAAGCTTAACCATTTATTCTTCGCTGATCGGGGAACTGACTCGAGCAGCTTGCTCCCTCCATCTGAGCCCAAACTCAATAAAGCTTTCCTCCGGCCTATTTTCCATTTTAGACAGCGAGGAGTGGTCTGGGGTAACACTCGATTTGCATTGTAAGTATCAGACAAAATCTTGAGCTATGTCACCCAATGTAAGCCACTTATCGACATTTTGATGGCCATGCCAGTCCAAAGCTGCGGAAATATGCCATCATCAAGTCATATTTCTCTCCAACAATCCTCATTTCATTGCAATAAACCCTCAGGTGGTCCACCGGATCTCCACACCCATCATACAAGTTAAATTTTGGTACTTTGAACCCTGCGGGCAGGCGGGCGTCATGTGGCACAATCAGTTCTTTGCAAGTCATGCTACCCTGACCTCCCACTCTTTGCTTGTCCCTTAAGGACTGTTATGTGCTTTTCAACTTCCTGTGTACCCCATCTCGCCCTTCTCTTCCTGTAACCTTTTCATTTCCAGCATGAAGCTCATCCCGGGAGCTCCTATTGTATGAATCAAGGACCTTGCGAGCAACCTCTGGGGGGTGATATTGGGCATTGTGAGCTTTGAGTGGGTATTATTTGTTTGGGGTAGTGGATATGACATGAGGGTAATTTCGGGGAGAGGTAATTGGAGGATGAGGGATGGAGCTACCAGGGTGGTTGGAAAAGTTGTGATAAGCGGGTGTATCTGGAGAATATGGAGGATCATCTGGCATTGTGTTGGGAGTTTGGGTAAGGGCGGCATCTGGAAAAATCGGCGGTGGCGGCGGTGGTGCCTTCCCAGTCATCCAGGCCTGATACATGTCTGCCATGTGTTGACTTAACATCCGTACCTCTTCAACCAACCCATTATTCTGTTCAACCAATTGATTTCGGGCCCCGGTGTCAACCAACCCAGTTCTGTTGTTGTCTGCCATTGCCTTTTGTCGTTGTATTATAGAGAGGAGTTACCACTTTAAAACCACAAACCAACCACCTTTCTTCTATGAGTACAACAAAGTGAATCCATCACGTTAGCGTTAGGGCATTTATCAGGTAATAATATCACATTGCGTGCAATGCACCTATCAACAATTAACGGTTCTAGAATAACTTCGAGAGTCATAAGGTCAGTTGGCATCATCCCAATTTATTCATTTCAACCTCTATCCTTTCTTTTCTTTTCTAGCACTTGTTTGCTCGTTCATTTTGCTTCACCTTTTTCCTTTGTGATTATCGCTGTTTTTTTCTCTTTCATTTCTCACATCCCATGATTTTATCTCTTTTCTTTTCCTCTTTTTTTTTTCTTTTCCTTAATAAAAAAAATTGATTCGATCGAACCCTATGTAGGTTGCCTACATATCATGACCCCGCATGAATCAGATCTTTGCGTAGTTCTGGAAGATCGAGAAAAAAGCAAACAAACTAACAATTTCTTTTTTTTTGTTTAATGACTACTCTGAAGAGAAAAGACAAATAAAAAAAGCAAATCCTTTTTTTTGGAATTTTCTAAACTTAATATTTATGACATATTCTAAACTTAAGCTTAACGAGCATGTTTTTTCTATTTTTTTTTTTGTTTCTTTTTACTTTTGAAACAAATACTCTATCCTAGAAGGGAAAAACATTTTTTGATTCTTTTTTCCTTTTGTTTGTTTTCTTTTTAAAGTAGGAAATCTAAAGAATAAACCACAGAAACATTATTTTGAATTTTCGTTTGATATCCTGACGCCAAATTTCAAAACAAGTAACAGAATATTTTTGTATTTCAATTTTAATTGCCTAGAGAAGAAATTCTAATGATAAATAAAGATAAAGTACTTTTATTTATTTTTATCTACAATACCCTAAACCCTTAATAAAAGAAATTTTTTTTTCTATTTTTCGCTAATTTTCCAAAGAAGCATCTAAAAAGAAAATCTTTTTGGATTTTGGAATTAACACATTAAAGAAAGCTTTTAAAAGGTACTAAAGGAAATTCCCTTCATCTTTTTTTTTTTTTTGAATTGTTTGTCCTAATATAGTAAAGAAAATATAAAAATAATTTCTATTTTAAGCCCTAGACGTTAATTGCCTAAAGGAAAAACAACCTCAAAATATTTTTTTTTTTTTTCATTTCTACAATTAGTATTCTAAAGAAAATTCCCAACGAAAATGTAAAATGCAATTCTCTTTTTTTTTGGATTTTTGATTTATTACACACCTATTAAAATGCAAAATAGTAAGTACAATAATAATAAAACATCGACATTACTATACAAAACTAGAAGATAAAAGACAACATAACATTAAACAAAATAGAAAATCTTCTTTTGATCCAATTCTGAATGAAAGATCCTGACTAGATGGTCCTGATACTCTGTCATGCCCAAACTCCGGCAAGTAAATCCATACCTGTATGAAAAGACTCAAACCAATACTAGGTGAGACAATAACACTCACTATTAGACACATGCAAGACATGATTTATTTATTGCAAAATGGCTTATTTGGCCAAAAGATGGCTAAGAGTGCAAAATTTAGCTAAGACCCGCAAAGCCAAGAACCTAAGATTTACTAGGAAGACCGGACCCTATGTGGGTTGCCTACGTATTCCGCCCCGGGAGACGAGAATCAGGTTCGCATAGTTCGGGCAGATTGAATACGGGCGAGAATAAAAAAATAGCTAATTTAGAGAAAACATATTTTTTGTCTTTTCCTTGAAAATAATGAAACATGCAAAATCTTTTTGGATTTTCTTTTTCCCCTTTGCTTTGAAAAAATGATTAAACAAAATGCAAAATCTTTTTGAATTTTTTCATATTTTTCCTTTTCCTTAACAAAATGTAAAGAAAAACATAAATGGGTCATACTCGCTTTATTTTCACATCTCACCCTCTTTTTTTCCTTTTTCTCATTTTTCATTTTTCACTATCTATTTTTTTCATTGTTTTTCTTTTTTTTCATTATTTTTTTTTTAATTTGCCCTCAGCTATCATTGGTCCGCCAAATGACCCTTTTACCCTTTAATAAATGCGATATGTAGCACATAGGATGCATCAAGATAGTCTGTTATTTTGGGTGCACCTGTCCTAGACGGATCCAACCCCTGTGTTGAGTCCCCTAAGTCAAAATGCACGTGATGCAGATAAGTGTTCCTACTAGGGATCCGGCATGAGGCTGAGTTATTCTAGGTTCAAAACCTTAGTATATGTTCTAGACTGTGTACCCAAGTGGACAACTTGAATCGAGGAGGGGGCTACGTACCGGAAACTAAAAGGCCATCCAGCTTAGTAACTTGTCCGGCCTCTTTCTTATTTCAAGGTATTGACACTAACAGAATAGGGAGTCTCAACCAGTAAGCACATCCCCGGAGGTGAGAAGAGAAGGATTTCGGCACAGTTTATATACAGTTCAAATAATATCAAAGCGTTGAAAAGCAATATTTTGCACATTAGGCATGGAACAAGTAGGAAAATCAGATAAAGTCAAACACAACAATTATTCTAAGCTCGAATTCTTAAACCCTGAACCGAAGTTCTGGGTTTGTTTCCCCAGCAGAGTCGCCAGAGTTGTCACACCTCCTTTTTTCGCTACTACACCTCGTAAAGGGTATAATAAAGGGAATTTTTCCAATTAAAGGACAATCGAAATGGGATTCGTTTATTAAGAGATTCAGAGTCGCCACTTGGGAGATTTATGATGTCCCAAGTCACCGGTTCGAATCCCGAATCGAGGAAAAGGTTGGACTCTGTATTACAGTCGTGAACCAGAAATTCGGGCAAGGAATTCTGTTAACTCGGGAGAAAGGGTTAGGCACTCCCGAGTTCCGTGGTTCTAGCACGGTCGCTCAACTGCTATATTTGGCAAAAATTTAATTTTAATACATGTTATCCTATTGTGAAATTTTTAAAATTACTTACCGCTTTTAATTAAATTTTTAAGAAATTGAACGTCGTTTAAAATATATTTTTGGATCACGTCACATGAAATGCACCCGGATCCTCGACATATTTTATTCAACGTTTTGGGATTTGGATTTGGGTCGCATGAAATGCGCACCCGAATTTAGGAAGGCAAAATTATTAAAGAACGCGCCTAAAGCAATTAAACGTGTGCAACTTTGCGAGGGCCATAAAAATTTGTTAAATGGCACGCCTCGATTTCTAATGATCTTAAAAGAAATAATTAAGCGAGGGCCACGCATTTGGGATTTTTGTTTGGCACGACGCACCTCAATTCTAATTTTAAAAGGGACTTGAACTAAACTTTGAGGGCCATAAACTATGTCTTGCCTAATATGACACGTCCCATATCTATTTGCCTAAAAATACAAATATGTTTTCTTCTCTAAAACGCAAATCAAACCCCAAACGTATTATTCCAACGCTCATTTTTTACAACAAACTTACACTAAACGATAGCCAGATCTTGACTAATGAATCGAAACAGTAAAAAATTTGACGCTAATTTCTTTTAGTTTTGTCTCTAATATGTAGATTCCAAAGATGCAACTTTCATTTACACCTCAAAAATTAAAAATTTACTATCAAGCTTAACGAATACCAAAGACTAACTTAACAGTTGCATAAGAAACCTAATTGAACCAAACCAACATAAGATTGCTATCATAAATATATCTAAATATTTCAATAAAGTTTTGTAAAGAAAGTCAAAACAGTCCTATGACTCCAAATAAGCAAGTGAACTGATTCAATTGAGGATCAAAAGACTACGGAAAAATCTCACCCAAAATTATATATAGCAATTGCATTTTATGACATAAGAAACCAAAAAACTTCCAACACCATTCCATCCGCAGCACCACGGAATCAAAACACGATTTCAGTTGCCATTTTTTAACTCAAAAGCTTGAAACAGTAGAATGGAGCTGAAACTAAAACGTAAATACAACTCCAAAGCCATAGCATATCACAGCATATACACGGATTTCAAACTGCACATAAGCTTTTCCAGCAAAACAAATGTATTTCAGGTTAAAACATTGATAGCTTGACAAGATTTGTCGCGAAAACAAAGCAGCAGAAGAAGAACGAAAATAAAAGAACTGACCTTCTATTATTGAAATTCTGGAGCAAATGCAATGAAAATAAAGTTCGAAAACAGCAAAACCTTCGAGCGAGCTACAGACTAGGCATCCGGACCGGAATCGCAACCTCGAACAAACCGGCAACCTCGAACCGCAATCCATTTCGACAGACCTCTTCAATTCAAACCGTAAAACTCCTAATAAAATAATGACGAGCTGTGGCGTTAGTTACGGTGGTAAAGATCGAAAAATTAGTGGTTGAAGCTTTTTTGATTAATGGTTCTATTGTAATTAATTATGAGGTGATTTACGGGTTTGTTGATGAGGTTTCAATGATTTTCTAATCTCCCCATCTATCTTTGAAATGCAGGTAGTCTTTGGAGAAGAAGCAGGTTGCGATTATGTGTGTGTTGCTACCTCCGTTTTTCTGTCTATGTCCGCCGGAAATGGTGGTGTGTGACAAAGGAGATGAAGTTTAGGTGGAGGGGGGGGTTCTTCATGGCTGGACGTTGCAGGCTATCGTTTGGACGTGAGGAGACGACTGGTAAGGGTCGTTTGGACAGGGACACCAGCTGATGGTCGACGGTCAGACGAAGAGGTGAAGCAGTAGCTCGCTGCTGTTCGCCGCTGCTCGACGGGCTGGGTGGTCGACTGGCGGGGTAGTCGACTGGCGAGGGTGACGACTGGTGGACGTGAAGGTTGTTGTGCTGTTGTAGACGTGAGGCTGGTTAGGGGTTCTCGGCAGTCGACGGATGGGGAAGGGTTAGGGGTCTTAGGGTTTTGAGTTGTTTTTCTTTAATGAAGAAGATGAAGATGGAGTAGTCTTGTGTGTAAATGTTATCCCCTCCTTCCAACTTCTCACAGCTGAAGACTAGTTTAGGTATTTATAGGTAGGGTATTAGGGTTTTAGGGTAGTGGGCTTGGTTTTGGGTATTGGGCTTGGGTTGTTATGGGTTAGGTCCGAATTTTGGGTCTAAAAATGGGTCTTTTGAACCCAAATGTTATTCTTTCCCCGCAACCAAGAATAAAAATACGATCTTATTTAATTAATCCTATGTAGGAAAAATAACTGTTAAAATGAGACTGACAATTAAAACAAAACTATTTTTTGGGTATTTTCAAGATTAAAGTAACTACAAAATATTAATGAAACTATTTTTTTGTAATTTTCGTTTTTATATAAAGTACTATTTTTGTATTTTTTTTAAAGATTAAAATGACTACAAAATATTAATGAGACAATTTTTGTATTTTCGAAATTATATAAAGATAAAAAAATAAGGTCCTATTATTAATTTTTTAAATTTTTAATTTTTTGTATTTTTTCAAGATTATATTAAAATAAAAATATGTTCAAAGGAACATATCTCTCTAAAAATATCTAATACATGATTAAAATAGTGTAATATGCAACCATTTTTTGTATTTTTCATTTTTATGATAAAAATAAAGTAAAGAAGTCAAAAATAGTTGAAATTGTTATATTAGGCCTAAATTAAATATTTACATGCTAAAAATGGGTAAAATTTCGGGGAGGGTCAAAAATCACATGTCAACAGACCTGAAAAGAGACCAAAGTTGGTCGCTAAATTTAAATCAGATTTATTTTGTATTTTATATGATTTTTAAAATAATAATATAATTATTAAACGATAGAACTGGGTCCCAGATTAGCTACCAAAGTTGGTCTCTAAATTCAAAGCGACCAACGTTGGTCGTTAATTTAGAATTATATTTATTTATATTTTATATATTTTTTTAAATAATAATATAATTATTAAAATTTTATAACTGGGTCCCTGTTTAGCTACCAAAGTTGGTCTCTATCTGCTTCCCCTTTAGGAAGCGACCAACTTTGGTCGCTAATTTTAAATTATAATTATTTATATTTTATCATTTTTTTAAAATAAAAGTATAATTAATAAAATTTTATAAGTGGGTCCTACTTTAGCAACCAATGTTGGTCGCTAATTTGAGTATTTTTTTGACCAAGCAAGTCTGACCAGTCCGGTCAACATTTTGACCATATTAGCGTCCAAGTAGCGACCAAGGTTGGTCTCAAATTTATTTAGAATAATTATTTAATTATTTTCTCCATCTTTGCGACCAACGTTAGTCGCTATTTTTGACATACCAACTTTAGTCGCTATTTTTTGGTTGCTTTTTTTCGGAATTCTAGTAATGCTCGATAATAGATCACCTTGTTTGACTCTTCTCTCGACGATTGAACGAAAATCATAAGATTGACTATTATACAAGGTAGAATACCAGTTTGGTTGAATTCTAACTCCAAACCATGTTTGATGAATCTCTCTCCAAATTCCATTTTTTCGCAATACCTTAATTATCAAGAAACTCGATCATATGCTTTAGCCGTATCTAACTTAATGACTATATTAGCCGACTTGGCCCTTATCCTAATGTCAATGATATTCTTTTGAGCTAAAAGAACATTCTCAACTGTGCTTCTACCTTTCACAAAGCCAACTTAGTTGGGTGAAATAATAGATGATAATAAAGTGACCAGTCTGTCGTGTACCACTCGAGATAATCTTATTATTAAAATTACTAAAATTAATTGGTCTCAAATCAGAGAAAACACTAACTTTCTTCTCATTTTGAATTCATCAGTCATTTAGTCAGCATATGTCATCGTCAAATCATTGCCTAGTCAAAACTGTGAATTGCCTATGACGACCATAATGTTACATAGTTTAACTATGTTGCTCGGACTATCACGATCCTACAAAAATATACTACTATTCATTTCGTGACATTTTTAAGTGTCCAGGCAACATAGCATAGCTTAAATTGGAGATTGGCACAAGATAA
>MU683179.1:34907-45965 GCA_026770625.1 Nicotiana glauca | reverse complement strand
CCATTTTTACCCTTTAATTCCTTGAAATTCCGTGATTAATTCATGTTTTTACACCATAATAACATAATCCGATTCCAATATTCATACTTGATGAAACCCCTTTGAATCCTCTTCAAAATTGCCCAAAAATCCGCTTTAGTCGAAGTCCAAAATGTTTGGTTCTTTTTCCAAGTTCGTGAACACTATTCACTATAACACCAGACCTTTTTCTACTTCTGCGGTCCACTGACCGCGCCTACAGTACCGCTTTTGTGACAATTTGACTGCTTATGCGGTCTAACTTAAAACTCCTGGGACCGCTTATGCAATCCAAACACCGCTTATGAAGTTTTCCTTCAACCGCTTCTGCGGTCTATTACCCGCTTACGCGGCACCGCTAAAGCGCCCAACCTTCCGCTTATGCGGAAATCCCCTGGGCCACTCCTGATCGCTTCTGCGACTTCCCCCACCGCATATGCGGAATCGCTTATGCGGCTCTTTTTCCGCAGATGCGGAAATACCAGAAGGTGAAAATATCAGACCAGCAACAAATGCTTCAAACTCCCGTTTAACCATCCGAAATCACCCCGAGGCCCCCGGGACCTCAACCAAAAGCACAAACACATCCTAAAACCATATTTAAACTTGTTCCAATCCTCAAAATACGTCAAACAATGCTAAAACCATTAAATCACATCGGATTCAAGCCTAGTTTTCTTCAAAACTTCCGCAATACGCATTCAATTAAAAACCCAAACAAACAACGTCCGAATGACCTAAAAATTTGCAGGCACATCCAAAATCAGCTAACGAAGCTACTGTAACTCTCGGAATTCCATTTTGACCCATGGATCAAAATCCCACCTATCAACCGGAATTCGCCAAAATTCAAACTTCGCCAATTCAAGCCTAAATCTACACCGGGCCTCCAAATTCGATTCTGATCGCATTCCTAAATCAAAAATCATCCCCCGAAGCTAACCGAACCATCGGAATTCACATCCGAGCCCTCTAACTACATAGCCAACTTTCGGTTGACTTTTCTAAAACAAGCTTTCTTCTAAGAGGCTAAGTGCCTCATTTCCAACTAAAACCAACTCAATCTCATCCGATCAACTCAAATACCGATATTGAAATATGAAGCAACACAATATGGGAGAAACGGGGCAGTAACTCACGTGACAACGGGTCGGGTCGTCACATGATTGACCTAGCAATAAGTATTTGACCCTACTTGTCTGGACGACTTTTCATAGTGTCGTACGGGTCGAGTTAACCTCATTATTATAAGTAATGATTATTTTCCCTGTCAATGGGGGACTTTATCCCACAAACCTTGGCTTAAGCCTTGGAATATGTCCCTATACCGGTACTTTTAGTTTCATGGTAACGAACTAAATCTTCGAACCACTCTCGGTTATCTCCACTAGTAACTCACAAAACATTTGAATATTAAAAATAGATTCATATCCTAATAGCCTCGAAGGATCTATTTTTATCAAATTAAGATTTTCATAGTCAATCCAAACCATTTGAACAAAATCAAATGAATAACCTTTTTCATGTTAATGCCTTTAGCAATTTAACATCAATATTTTAAAGATACAACAAGTGCTACTCCATTGTTCAAATTTCAAACCACATATTTTTTCAAGAAAATATATCTTTAGCACTCAAATAGTTTATACTCTTATTAACAGATAAATTTAATAAAACTTATTACGTTTTCCTCAAGTGTCATCTTGCAAACAAGTTTTGAAAATAAGATGTTTATATAAAATCACATATCACTTCAAAATCAACAAAATAAGAAACACATGGTGATATCTTTCTCGCTTGTCCCCACAAGTACCGATACACGTTTATAAGTAATGTCACGTATTAAATCAAAACATACTTTTAAAGAGAATCCTCAAGTAGATTAATTCATAATCAATTTGCCTCAATCTTCAAACTCCAAATAATACTACACCGCTCCAATTGATTAAAATGCCCAAATATCGCCAACAATTCAATATCTACTTTTACATATCCCAACTACATCAAAATAAACACGAAATTCATAAATATCTGTTTAGGCTTTACAATTTGGCAACAAGCCTTCAACCATTCTAAATTATCCAATAGCTCCACCAATTAGCCTATTAAATTCCATTCTTATCATTAAATATTCATTTTGAGTCATTAATGATACTATATTATTTACTCGACCTCACCAAGTTACTATTCATTATCTTCTCCAATAAAACTCTAGGTTCAAGAACATCCAATTCATGAACTAGTGTTACTTATTAGCCAAATAACAATTCCTCCTTCAATTTGTCCATCAATTAGGTTATCAAGTATATTGGCATCATTAAAAAAGTCAAAACAATTTTATTTATATCAACTCACCGCTATTCACCTACTTCTTCATTCAAAATATTATCTTCAAGACCCACTCTTAGGGTTTATATAATACCCCATTATAATATTAAATAAACTTAGTAAACATGCTACCCATACTTCAATATATCATATATGTAAAGTTCAAGTGAAGAGATTACCTCTTGGTAGAAGAATCTCACTTTTTTCTCTTTTTGGTGTTCTTGAAGATTCAATACATATCCTATCAATTTTGATCCATGAATGATGTTAGGACTAACGTTAAATGGCGTTACGTAGTCACAAATGCATCTTAAACACTTACCTTGAAGCGTGTTGATGAGGGATGTGATTCTCCTTCTCTCTAGATTCAAGACTTAACTCCAAAATTCCATCTCTTTCTCTCTCCCCAAAATAGCCATTTTTATAATTTTGATGGCATGCATAGCTACGCACACCTCCAGCGTACTCACTTCCTCTTCAGCTCCCCTTCCTTTGACAAGCTTGCTGGAATCAGCTACGCATAGCTCGCTAGCTACGAGGTTGTTGTGCTACCTTTCAGTAAAAATATCATAACTTCTTGTAAGAATATCTAAATGACGAACATTTTGAAGCATTGAAAACTAGAATCATAAATCTTTAATTTGATAGTTATACATCACATAAGTATTTATATATTGAGAGTTGTGCTCGTCCAAATTTAGGTTTTGTGCAAACTCATTTGAAACTTTAGCGCATCATAAGGTTTCCAACTTGACTTAGACTTAGGGAACTTCTTAGACCATAAACCATTATTAATATACCCCATACACATATTACAATGATAAATTGATATCCTTCGTATCATTATTTCTTGTTCACACCCTAATTAATATAATTAGCATACATTAATCTTCTTAATAGCCTCAAAATACTTCAAACATTTTCAGGGTGTTATAGTTTTATGGCCCTAAAACACCAAAAAATAATGAATGGTCACGCCGAAATGATGACTATTGCTCACTAGGTCATTTTTAAAGGCCCACAATATTTAGGGCCGGTCACCTGAATTCATATAGATGGCATGAACTATAACACATAAAAATCTGCGAATCGTCCTGAATTCCTATTTTAGGGCCCTAAAACACCAAAAAACAAGGAACGATCATAGCGATACAATGTAGATTGTTCATTAGGTCATTTTGATGGGCCCATAATATTTTAGAAGATTCGGGGCCGGTCGCTCGAATTCATGTAGATGGCGTGGACTATACCACATGAAAATCTAGAAATAGTCATAAATTTCTATTTTATGTCCCTAAAATGCTAAAAATGAGGAACGATCAAGGCTATGTGATGACTATTGTTCATTTTTTTGATTGGAACACAAAAGTTTAAAAGAGTTGGGGTCGATCACCCGGATTCATGTAGATGACGTGGACTATAGCACTCGGAAATCTGGGAATCATCCTAAATTCATGTTTTATGGCCCTAAAATGCCAAAAATGAGGAACGATCATGACGAAGAAATGACTATTGTTCATAAGGTATTTTTTTATGGGCTTGTTAAATTTTAGTAGATTCGGGGCTGCTCGTCTTAATTCATGCTGATGGCGTAGACTATAGTACACGAAAATCCGGGAATCATCTCAAATTCCTATTTTATGGCTCTAAATGCCAAAAAAAAAAAGGAACTATCATAGAAAAGTAGTGACTATTGTCCATTAAGTCATTTTTATGGGGCCACAAAATTTTAGTAGATTCAGAGCCAATTGCCCGAATTCACGAAGATGGCGTGGACGTACTACTGAAAAATTGTCTACGGTAACGATTGGAAAACCGTTCCAACAGATAGCAAAACCGTTGCCATAGAGATATTGGAACGGTTTACAGACCGTCACATCAGCCGCCGTACCCATAGGTCTACTGGAACGGTTCTTGCAATGGTTTGCATCGTCGTGACAATAGATAAGTCTATCGCAACGGTTTTCCCTTTCTCTATTGAAACGGTTATTGTTTTCAATTGGAACGTGTAACGATCCGGCCGGTCGTTTTTGGAATTTACGCCCCGTTTCCCCATTAACTACTTCCCCTAAGTTCTTTTCTGCTATTTTGGTTTGCCGGGACGTTTGGTGTTAGGAGTCGGAGTGTTTTGGGACACTTAGTCCTAAATGAGAGCTTAAGAGTTGAAAAATGGTCCATATTCGGATCAGTGTTAAGATGACCTCGAAATGGAAATTCGATGGTTCCGTTAGCTCCTCTAGGTGATTTCGGGGTTGGGAGCGTGTTCGGAATGTATTTTGGGGGTTCGTAGCTCATTTAGGCTTGAAATGCCGAAGTTTGAATTTTTGAAGTTTTGGGTCCGATAGTGAATTTTTGATTCGAGGATTGAATTTGAATTCCGGAAGTTGATGTAGCTCCATCATGTCATTTGGGACGTGCGTGCAAAATTTCAGGTCATTCGGGCGAGGTTCGGTTAGGTTTTTGATCGAAAGCGTGTTTTGTTGGAATTTGAAGTTCTTAGGCTTGAATCTTTGATTTAATTGGATTTTCGGTGTTGTTTTAGGTGTTTTAAGGATTGGTACAAGTTTGAATGAGGTATTAGGTGGTATCAGTACTTTCGGTTGGGGTCCTGGGGGCCTCCGGATGATTTCGGGTGGTTAACGGGGGAAAATCTCTAAGTTTGCAGCAGCTGGTGTTTTTATTCTTCTGGTATTTTTGCTTCTGCGGTCTGGGGACCGCAAGCGGCTCCCTTATCACAGAAGCGAGATTTGGTCTCCCCCTCAGGAACCGCAGAAGCGGTTGATTGACCGCAGAAGCGGTTATTTATTCGCAGAAGTGGAATATGCCCTTTAATGAGAAGCCGCAGAAGTGGTTGTTTTGCCGCTTAAGCGGGACCGCAGAAGCGGAAACAACTGTGCAAAAGTATCAATTTCGTGGGTTTAATTTCATAAGTTTGAAAATCGATTGAGAGCTCGGGAGAAGGCGATTTTGAGTGAATTTTGAAGAGAAAATAATTGGGTAACGTTTCCTTGATCCCTTTTTATTATATTTCATCATTATATAGCTAAATACATCATTTGAATTCGAATTTAGGATCAAAAACTTGGTAATTTGGGGTAAAAGTTCATAGACCAAACTTTGGGGTTTTGAGGGGGCATTTGACCTCCGATTTGGGAGATTTTTATATGGTTAGACTCGTGAGAGTACGAGGTTTCTGAAAACGTGAAAATTATTCGATTCTGAGGCGTTGGCTGGAGGGGAATTTTGGTCATTTTACCTATTTTCGTGCCCTAGCTCTAAATTTAATAGTGGAATCAATTGTTTGCAATATTATTTATGATGTGTAATTGAATTGAATAGATTTGGGCCATTTGGAGTCGGATACTCGTGGCAAAGGCGCGGTTTCTAGTGATATTGAGCCGGTTCGAGGTAAGTGGCTTGTCTAACCTTGTGTGGGAGATATTTCCCCTTAGAATTTTTACTTGATAATTAAGGTGCCTTGTACGATAGGTGACGAGCGCGTACTTAAGCCAATTGTCGAAAATCTGGTGATTACTTCAGTTCATGACCTTCAGCTTTCCTTTCTTAATTGTTGTACTTTACTTGAAATTATAATTTGTGCTAGATTAGGAAAAGCATGTTTAGCTGACTTAATTGCCTAATTGCTTAAGTTGTTTTGACTGTGCTACGTGAAGTATGCTAGGCTAGTTCTATCTGTTGCTCTGTTTTTCGTACTTTATTCCTTGGTTTGTTTCTGACTGTGATTGCGCATTTACATTGGGACTACGAATGTGGGATTTGAGTAGCTCCCCCCCCCCCTTGTTTGTTTAATTTGGGACTACGGGTTCGATTCCCGAGAGATCCCCCTGCACTTTTATTTTGGGACTACGGGACGGTATCCCGGGAGATCCTTTGATACTGGTACGAGAGTTGGACTACGGGACGGTATCCCGGGAGATCCATTGGACAGTTGAGGAGAGGGCTACGGGATGGTGTCCTGGGAGACCCTCATTGGTATTTGAGATTGAGCTGTGTTTACTCTGTGTTTCTGCTTTGTCCTTGTAGTTATTATTGCTTCGTTGATTTTCCTTATTATACTGTTGCGTTTATTATTTTTATCAGATTTCCATACTGTTAATTATTGCTACTGTTATGTTCTTGCCTCAGTAGGGCTTTGACCTTTCCTCGTCACTACCTAACCGAGGTTAGGCTTGGCACTTACTGAGTACCGTTGTGGTGTACTCATGACTTTCCTGCACATGTTTTTCATGTGCAAATCATACAGGTACCTCTACTCAGGCACATTATCAGTGAGGCAGGAGGATCACAGAGACTTCGAGGTAGTTATGCTGCATCCGCAGACCAACATGTCTCTCTCTTACTCTACCACTAGTATTTAGTCTTCTTTTCTCTGGTTGTTAGACATTCTGGTGTTGGAGCCCTTGCTGTATATTTCTATAGCCTGTGTTTCTCGTGAGTTTCCGGGTCTTTGGGAATTTTAGTAGACTTGTGTTATTGAGTTGTACATGCCGAGTGGCATACAGTACCATTTTCTTCCAGTTATTTAATTTGGTTTATTCTATTTTTCCGTAATTATTACATTTTTTGCAATATTTAGCTTACTTGGTCATGGGGACTAGGTGCCATCACGACATGTTCACGATCGGTGAACTAGGGTCATGACAAGTTGGTGTCAGAGCTCTAGGTTCATAGGAGTCATGGAACACAGGCCGGTTTATTAGAGTCTCGCTGATCGGTACGGAGACGTCTGTATTTATCTACGAGAGGCTATGTAACTGTTTAGGAAAGATCTTTATTTCTTTTGAATTCCTTGTCGTGCAATATTTTGACATCAATTCTAAACTTCTATCTTCTATTCTCTCACAGATGGTGAGGACACGTGCTACACGAGAGGACCAGGCACCCGCTCCCCCTGCTGCCGCTGTCAAAGGCCGGGGCTGGGGTAGAGGTCGAGGATACGCACGTGGTGCAGCCATAGCACCTGCGCGAGCTGCCGCTGAGGTACCACCAGCAGATTTGGCCGGAGCCCAGGCACCTGGCACACCTACCACAGCTACTACTATTCCAGCGCTCCAGGAGACTCTGGCTCAGTTCATGAGCATGTACACTACCTTGGCTCAGGTGGGGTTGCTTCTCCTCGCTGCAGCCACATCCCAGGCCGAGGGAGGGGCCCAGACTCCTGCAGCCTGCACTCCTGAGCAGAGAGTGCAGATGGAGCAGGTCCCAGAGGTTATTCTTGTACCGCCTGCAGCACCAATTCAGCACGAGGATGGGTCAGCTGCTTCAGAGGACGAGTAGCGTAGACTGGAGAGGTTCAAGAAATATGATCCTCTAGTGTTCAGCGAACTAGCATCAGATGACGCCCTGGGATTTTTGGAGGAGTGTCATCGCATCCTTCGTACTATGGGCATAGTGGAGTCTAGCGGGGTTTCTTTCGCTGCCTTTCAGCTTCGGGGAGCCGCCTATGATTGGTGGCGTACCTATGAGTTGGACAGTCCAGTTGAGTCTGCCTCACTGACTTGGACCCAGTTCTTAGACATGTTTATGAGACAGTTTGTTCCCCAGAGCCTCAGGGATTCATGGCGGGCAGAGTTTGACCACTTACGCCAGGGTGCTATGATAGTCTCAGAGTATGCCATCCGTTATACCAGGTTGGCTAGACATGTACCGGCTTTGGTTGCCACAGTTCGGGAGAGAGTTCAGAGGTTTATCGAGGGTCTTATTCCGCCCATCTGGTCCAGCATGGATCGAGAGTTGGAGATGGATATTCCTTACCAGCAGGTAGTGAGCATTGCTAGGAGGATTGAGGGTATGCTCGCCAGAGAGCGAGGGGAGAGGGAGGCCAAGAGGTCTCGAGAGTCGGGTCACTACTCTGGTGCCCATACCCCATCAGCAGGTCGTTATGGTAGGGGTTATTTTGGTCACCCTGTCCATTCAGCTTTGCCAGCAACCGGCAGTACTCCCGCTCCGCCTGTACCTCAGGAGCCTTATTATGCACCTCCAATTTCTAGCGCGCCTCCTGCGCGGGGTACTTCCAGAGGTCAGTCCAGCAGGCCTAGCCCCAGTCAGTCGTAGCCACCACGTCCTCCCAGAGCTTGTTTAGAGTGTGGAGATACACGTCATATGGTTAGGGACTGCCCCAGACTTGGTAGGGGTGTATCTTCACAGACTGCTCAGCCGCAGCAGGGTCCTTAGAGTTCTCAGGCTATGATTACAGCTTCAGCTGCTGCCCCACCTGCCCAGCCAGCCAGGGGTGGAGGCAGGGGAGATAGAGATCGCCCTCGTGAGAGGGGTCAGGCCAGATATTATTGTATTCCTGCTCGCACTGAGGTGGTTGCCTCTGGTTCCGTCATCACAGGTATTATTATGGTTTGTCACATAGAGGCATCGGTTCTATTCGATCCAGGCTCTACTTACTCTTATGTGTCTTCTTATTTTGCTTCACATTTGGGTGTGCCTTGGGATTCTTTGAGTGCCCCCGTTTATGTTTCTACTTCTGTGGGAGATTCTCTTGTTGGGACCGCGTTTATCGGTCATATCTGGTTACTATTCGTGGTTTTGAGACCAGGGCAGATCTATTATTACTCGGTATGGTTGACTTTGATATTATTCTGGGCATGGACTGGTTGTTTCCCCATCATGCTATTCTTGATTGTCACGCCAAGACCATGACGCTGGCTATGCCAGGTGTTCCACGTATTGAGTGGAGTGGTACTTTAGATCATACTCCCAGTAGAGTTATCTCTTTCCTTAAAGCTTAACGTATGGTTGAGAAGGGGTGTGCTGCATATCTAGCTTATGTGAGAGATGTTAGTGTTGACACCCCTTTTGTTGATTCAGTCCCAGTAGTACGGGGTTTCTCCGATGTGTTTCCAGCTGATCTTTTGGGCATGCCGCCCGATAGAGATATCGATTTTGGCATTGATCTGTTGCCGAGCACTCAGCCCATTTCTATTCCTTCATATCGCATGGCTCCTCCTGAGTTGAAGGAGTTGAAGGATCAATTGCAGGAATTTCTGGGTAAGGGTTTTATTCATCCCAGTGTTTCGCCATGGGGTGTTCATGTCTTGTTTGTGAAGAACAATGATGGTTCTATGCGCATGTTCATTGATTATCGCCAGTTGAACAAAGTTACAGTGAAGAACCGATATCCTTTACCTCGTATTGATGATCTGTTTGACCAGTTTCAGGGTGCATAGGTGTTTTCCAAGATTGATTTGCGCTCAGGTTATCATCAGTTGAAGATTCGGGAGCCAGATATTTCGAAGACTGCTTTCAGAACTCTGTATGGTCATTACGAGTTCCTTGTTATATCTTTTGGGCTGACTAATGCCCCGAGAACTTTTATGCATTTGATGCACGGTGTATTCAGGCCATATCTTGACTCATTCGTGATTGTTTTTATTGATGATATTCTGGTATATTCTCGAAGTCGGGAAGATCATGAGCAGCACCTGAGGGTAGTGCTTCAGACTCTGAGAGAGAAGAAATTATATGCAAAGTTCTCAAAATTTGAGTTCTGGCTGAGTTCTGTGGCATTCCTAGGCCACGTGGTATCCAGTGAGGGCATTCGAGTGGATCCGAGAAAGGTGGAGGTTGTGCAGAGTTGGCCTAGACCCTCCTCAGCTACAGAGATTCGTAGTTTCCTCGGCTTGGCGGGTTGTTACCGTCGCTTTGTGGAAGGGTTTTCATCGATTGCGGCCCCTATGACTAGATTGACTCAGAAGGGTGCCCCATTTCTGTGGATAGAGGAGTGTGAGGCGAGCTTCCAAAAGCTCAAGACAACTTTGACTTTAGCCCCAATCTTGATGCTGCCTACCGGTTCGGGGTATTATACAGTTTATTGTGATGCCTTACGGGTTGGACTTGGAGTGGTGTTGATGCAGGACAGTAGGGTGATTGCCTACGCGTCCAGACAGTTGAAGGTACATGAAAAGAAATACCCTATCCACGATCTTGAGTTAGCTGCTATTGTTCATGCCTTGAAGATTTGGCGTCATTATTTGTACGGGGTGCCTTGTGAGATCTATACTGATCATCAGAGTTTGCAGCACTTGCTTAAGCAGAAGGACTTGAATATGCGTCAGAGAAGATGGTTAGAGTTGTTAAAGGATTATGATATTACTATTCTTTATCACCTGGGCAAGGCCAATGTGGTAGCCGATGCCTTGAGTCGCCGGGCGAAGAGTTTAGGGAGTTGGCATATTTACCAGCCTCAGAGAGACCCATAGCGATGGATGTTCAGGCTTTAGCCAGCCAGTTCGTGAGATTGGAACTTTCGAATCCCAGTCGGGTTCTAGCCTGTGTGGTTTCTCGGTCTTCCCTATTTGATCGCATCAGGAGCGGCAGTATGACGACCCTTATTTGCTTGTCCTTCAGGACAGAGTTCGTCGTGGTGATGCCAGAGATGTCACCATCGGGGATGATGGGGTATTGAGGATGCAGGGCCAGATTTGTATGCCCAATGTCGATGATCTTCGAGAGTTGATCCTAGCAGAGGCCCATAGCTCGCGGTATTCCATCCATTCGGGTAAGATGTATCAGGACTTGAGGCAGCACTACTGGTAGAGGCGGATGAAAAAGGATATAGTTGACTACGTGTCTAGATGCCTCAACTGCCAGCAGGTGAAGTATGAGCACCAGCGTCCGGGTGGGTTGCTTCAGCAGATAGAGATCCCGGAGTGGAAGTGGGAGCGTATCACCATGGACTTC
>MU683179.1:0-31888 GCA_026770625.1 Nicotiana glauca | reverse complement strand
AGTTTTCCTTTCTTAATTGATGTACTTTACTTGAAATTATAATTTGTGCTAGATTAGGAAAAGCATGTTTAGCTGACTTAACTGCCTAATTTCTTAAGTTCTTTTGACTGTACTACGTGGAGTATGCTAGGCTAGTTCTATCTGTTGCTCTGTTTTTTGTACTCTATTCCTTAGTTTGTTTCTGGCTGTGATTGCGCATTTACATTGGGACTACGTATGTGGGATTCCGGTAGCTCCCCCCCCCCCCGTTTGTTTACTTTGGGACTACGGGTCCCCCTGCTCCTTTATTTTGGGACTACGGGACGGTATCCCGGGAGATCCCCCTGCACTTTTTCTTTGGGACTACAGGACGGTATCCCGGGAGATCCCCTGCACATAAACGATTGGACTAAGAGACGGTATCCTGGGAGATCCTTTGATACTGGTACGAGAGTTGGACTACGGGACGGTATCCCGGGAGATCCATTGGACAGTTGAGGAGAGGGCTACGGGGCAGTGTCCTGGGAGACCCTCATTGGTATTTGAGATTGAGTTGTGTTTACTCTGTGTTTCTGCTTTATCCTTGTAGTTATTATTGCTTCGTTGATTTGCCTTATTACACTGCTACGTTTATTATTTTTGTCAGATTTCCACACTGTTAATTATTGCTACTATTATGTTCTTGCCTCAGTAGGGCCCTGACCTTTCCTCGTCACTACCCAACTGAGGTTAGGCTTGGCACTTACTGAGTACCGCTGTGGTGTACTCATGCCCTTCCTGCACATATTTTTCATGTGCAGATCATCCAGGTACCTCTACTCAGGTGCATTATCAGTGAGGCAGGAGGATCACGGAGACTTCGAGGTAGTTCTGCTGCGTCCGCTGACCGACGAGTCTCTCTCTTACTCTACCACTAGTATTTAGTCTTCTTTTCTCTGGTTGTAAGACATTCTGGTATTGGGAGCCCTTGTTTTACATTTCTCTAGCCTGTGTTGCCCGTGGTTTTCGGGTCTTTGGGAATTTTAGTAGACTTGTGTTATTGAGTTGTACATGTCGAGTGGCATACAGTACCGTTTTCTTCCATTTATTTAATTTGGTTTGTTCTGTTTTTCCGCAATTATTACATTTTTTCGCAATATTTGTCTTACCTAGTCGTGGGGACTAGGTGCTATTACGACATGTTCACGATCGGTGAACTAGGGTCGTGACAGAACGGTTCAAAACCGTTACTGTATTGTTTATATAACGGTTTTTAACCGTTACCATATTATTTAAAGCAACACTTATGTAAGCTATTGCTACGGTTATGTTGGATATAGCCACGATTTCTTTAGGCTATGGTAACAGTTTATTGGACCTATTGCAACGATTATATTTGTATTTGGAACAGTTTATGGGATCTATTGTAACGGTTTACATTGTCTACTTGAACGCCATTTATGTCTTATTGCAACAGTTCTGGTAGGCTATTGTATCAGTTCCGTTAAAACCAAAACATAGCACCTGTTATAAATAAATATTTATACATATAATAAATTATAATAACACTAAAATTTAAATACATCACAAAATAAAACTATTAATAATATAAAATTATTCATAAAGAAAATGTTCTACCCCATGAGTTCATAAGTTTAGTACATTTCAAAAGAGTAAATAAGTTTAAAAAATGTTGGTCACAAAAGATTCCTAGAACATTCATCTATAACAATACAAAATTCATTTCAAGTAAGGTCTAGTTCTTCATTGTCTTCATCATCCATTTCTTGATCTACTCCACCTACAAAAGAGGATAAATAAAGTTATTACCCTTTAACAGAATCCAGTCTAAGAATACTCAAGCATTAACTGTTTTCGTTCTTCTTTTATTAATCCAACTTATTCATCTCAACAAACTATACGCAACATTATAACAATCTGATATTATTAACAAAGACCAAGACTTTCAAACTATCAAGCTATGATGGCAAAGTAAAGAATAATTCATAAGAAGAATCACAAACATAATTACAAAATCAGCACGAAACATTAATTATTTAAACCGTTCTTTCAGCTGATCAATGACTATTATTTGAGCGCACACTTATATAATGCGAGAATATACAACTACACCATAATTCATCATGTCAAACTTGGTTTCATTTCTTCGAAAGTGATAGTATTCTCAAAATGGTATATGTCTACTAAGATTCCGAAAGTGTTATTCCCTAACGATGCAATATAGCCGAATACCAAGTTACTTATAGAACCCACAGACATCTGGTCAATCAAGGATCAATAGAGTACAGACTCAATGACACATCATAAGCTAGAAACCCTTATTATCCCTAGTACTGATAAGGACAAGCTAGCTCACACTTGACTAGAGCTACAAATCCAAGTAGCAATGTGAAATATGAAAAAAAAAATCGAAATCCACTATGAGAACAATCTGACGCTCTAACCTAATACAAAATTCTAAATGTACCAATGTTCTACACAGATCTAGAGTTAATGGAGGCTCTAAAACATATAGGAAGAGAGTGAGAACCACACATCACAAAATTCAGTTGCATATGCAGCGTGAAGCAGTATATAAATCAGCAATCACTCAGCTATACATCAATCTGAAATTATTTAGAGTAGACTATCATTCTCTGTATATGTTTTGCTATATTCTAGTCCATCTTATGCCAAAGAAAAATAATTTTCCTTTAAAGATAAATGAAGAATTCTCTGCAACTAAAAATCTTTCAATCTCACACTTATCATTGGACAATTAAATGGTGTTTATAGACCTTATCAAAATCTGAAGTACTACATAATTATGCCTTTTGTAGTTCTATATTGGTGAATAGATTATGGACATGCATATTCGACCATTCCTTTTATAGAAGTATAAAAATCTGAAGCAAGATGACCCGCAAAGCTAGAGCGTAGGTTAAACAAAAAAGTTTTAGTCCAAACTTTATATTGTTTTAAGAAATTCATTGAATATGTACACATTTTTAATTTAAAATCCAATAACTTAAAAGAATAAAAATCCCAAGTCTGTTGTTTATTCTCCTCTTCCATTACTAGCACGTGCGATTACAATTGCGAGTGAAGAAAAAAGGATAGACCAAAAGAGGGATGACACCTCTTCAGAAAGTTATATGAGTGCATGTAAAAGTAGTTTAAAAAACTCTGACCTTTTTAGCACCTTTATTCTATAATTCATTTTGAGTAGTGTTGGAGAACCCCACTACCTTCATTATGATAAAACTTATATTACAGTTACTATAGCTTGGTAGATCACACATCATTATAAAGTTGCCTCTAGCCAAGAGCTCACTTCGATGCGAAAGCTCGATGCATCCCTATTTAGCATAGACCAGATATGAGTGCTTTTAGAAGAAAACAACAGATTGTTGTATATAGATAGTATAAGATTTGAACATAAATTCTTAATTTAGGCAGGAGAATTAGAGAACTGGATGTTTCTATCCTCCGTAACATAAATATTAGTTGTTCTCAGAATTAATGAAGTGTCTCACTTTTTTACCTTGGGCGTGCAAGGGAGGAATAGAGGTTGTCTACCTTTCATTGCAAGCTTGCCAATATTCAGAGGATGAAAGCCATCTACATCCTTTTCCAGACTGATTTCACCAAGAACTCTCTTCATTAATGTGTTTTGGTAACGGAAGTTGTACCAGTATACCTGTAGAAATGCACATAGTGCTTTAGTTCACTTGTCTTTGTTATGTGACATTTGATATTCTATCCCACATATTTGCTTCACAAGAATGTACTTGCAGAACTTTGCAATAAAATGCTTACTCATGGAAAAAGAGAGAAATTAAACATCTATGCAGCAGTCAGGCTCAGCCAAAACTTGAAAAAGCCACCAATTGAGAGTGAGTGAGTTTTTTTAATATTACCAAGGTGAAACCTACTTTAAATAGTCATGTATAGATGGTCTAAATATAGCAACACCAGAACACCCATATGTATAGAAGTTGTAGCGGGTAAGTTTTAGCCAAGTTAAAATCAGACCTATAAAAGCCAAAATGTAGGAATGAGATATAAGATGGGCGGTGCTTTCCCGACACAGCATATTAGATAAGAAACCCAATCTGAGAAATTCAACAATGTGTCAAATTACACTTAATATATTAATTGATTATGTAGTACCCACTTAGTACCAATGTCATAAAGCAATATGCAGGTTGCATGTATAATGTCTGGTTACTATAGATACCATTATGTTGCCAACAATTAACACGATTGAGTTTGTCCAACAGAGCAAATTTCATATCAGAATATTTTATTAGGACCTTAAAATTTTCTTTTTAACTCTACACAGGCATGGACAATGTTGGCTAAAAATAACCAGGTTGTACAAAAATAAAAATAGGAGCATGGATGACAAAATAACATCTACAATATGCCCAAACCAAGTACGGACAAAAAGGCTAGATTACCCCACTCAAACAACAGAAGCATAACAATGCAAAATGATAGAAAGATTAACTTCATAATATCGCCAATGACTAACCATGTACATCGGGATCAGCATTCAGCTCGTGGACCTTGCTAATTAATTTAGCTTCAGCTACGTCCTCTAGCAGATCTATGTCAAAAGACTTAATTCCAAGCTCAGCACATGATTTTCTCTTCATATTCACATATCTTTGAGAATCTTTCCTATTTCCTACAATGACTACTACCAACCCAGGGACCTGAAAATAACAAAGAATTTAGATACTTGAATACTGCATAACAACAACAACTAAGAATACTGCATAATCCACGAAAAAATACAATTTCTGATGAAGGATATTGCTTCACCATCTTCGGAATTCAGATACATCATATACATATTTAAGTATGAACATACTCTCTTTGAATTATCTCATAAAATCCACGATGTAATTACCGGATTAATAGGAAAATTTTCGTACATGCATTCGCTTAAGCATGAAGATACACATGTTAGGGAACTAACCTTGCCATACTTTTCTGAAAGGAGTCAGACTTCAGAAGCAATCTCGGAATGAATATTTTGAGCAATTGCTTTACCATCAATGATGGTAGCCTTGTGATCTGATGGCGATGCCATTGTTTCTTCAAACGAGAGATAACTTCCCTATAATTTCAGGGCTGCTGGTTTCATCCAAGAAACGATAAGTTAAATAATGAGATCTTTAACCACCACAGAAATAGTAAGGGAATTGATACTTACAGTAAAGAAAATCTTGAAGTTGGAGCCCAAAGTGACCGACCATTCAATACAACCAATTAACAATTTGATCACAAATTCTCTAATGAACTCTCCCATTAAACCATCAATGTTGTATTCTGATTAGGCTTATTTTTATGTTCAGGAGACGAGAGAATTGAAATAGTCCAACAAAAAGATTGACAGCAAGTTGAAGCACCCAAACAATCACAAAATATTTGCTCCAAAAGTTCAGGAGACAACGTGCTCCTATAAGAAGTGAACCTAGTTGCTGCAGCAAAAGGTAACCTCCAAACAATAACTAATAGTAGCAGTTCATATACTTAAACCACTTGAATTATAGTGCTTAAAAATCTAAGGTTTTCACCCATTATAGAGTACGAGAAGATCCAACCACAAGAGGAGCCCAACTAAACAAGATCACAAACTATTACCATTATACAAATAAAGCTAATTCAGTAGCATAAAAAGCAGAAACTTGAGATGGGTTAAGGGTGGAGGGGACGACCATTATCAGCACAATATTCTACCAGAAAAAAGATCACAGAACAATAAAGATTGTGTATTTTCAATCAATAACAATACATCGTTCAAATACCCCAAAAATAAAATTAAAATCAATTAATCCACCAGTAAAGGAACTTACGATGATATCTATTCTACAGCTACCCAGCGGCAAATTCTTCTTCAGTGAGGAATGAAATAGGCGAATTAGGGCTCAACTGTTGAGAAATTGTAAAATCAATAAAAGAAGAGCACGCGAAATAAATCAAAAATTTATGAGAATCGAGCAAAAACCTTGAATTAGGGATCTGTGGAACTTAACATGTTAGCCGAGCTTAATCGAGAAAAAAACCTAAACTTATTGGATGGTTCGAAATATTTGAAGGAGCTGGTTGTTTATGATGCGAATTAGGGCCCAACTGTTGAAAATTGTTTGCTGAGATTTGGTGCTTTTAACGGAGGATGGAAGAGGGACTGTCACCGGCGTAGGACTGTCACCGGCGGCGGCGAAGTTTGGCAGAGAGCTTGGGTTTGTACAAGGCGTGAGCTTTGAGAGAGAGGTATATTTTATCTTCTAATTTTAATTAATTATAACTAGTACTATTACATAAATAATACAGATAAAAAAAAGTAGAATGTAAATAATTTGGGGGTTTGGCGGGTTTCACAAAAATTTTGGGGGGGAAATAATTAAGAGGGATTAATAACCGTTCCCATTGATTTTTTCCCAGATCCGTTGCAATAGATTCGTCTATAGGAACGGTTACAAGAAACGTTGCCGGAAAAAATAGCTATGGGAACGGTTTCTACACAAGGGCAACATTTTTATGAATGAAGTGTGCCGAATGTACCTGTGACTTATTGGAACGGTTAAAAACGTTTCCATAAGGGCTCTATAGCAACGGTTTTTGAAACGTTGCAAACACATCCGTTCCTATAGGCCCATTTTCTGGTAGTGACGATAGCACACGAAAATTTGGGAATTGTCCTGAATTCTTGTTTTATGACCCTAAAATGACAAAAAAGTAAGGAACAGTCATGGAGAAGCGGTGACTATTGTTCATTAGATCATTTTTAATGGGTTGTAATATTTAAGGAGTTTCGGGGCCGATTGCCCAAATTCATGTAAATGGCGTGGACTCTAGCACCCGAAATTTTGGGAATCGTCCTAATTTCCTGTTTTGTGGCCCTAAAACACCAAAGAATGAGGAACGGTGATAGCAAATAGAAGACTATTATTCATTAGGTCATTTTTTTATTGGCCCGCAAAATTTTAGGAGATTCAATACTGATCATCCATATTTATGCAGATGGCGTGGACTATTGCACACGAAAGTCTGGGAATCATCCTGAATTCCTGTTTTTTGGCTCTAAAATGCCAAAAATTAAGGAAAAGTCATGGCAAAGCGATGACTATTAATCATTAGGTCATTTTTTATAGGCTAGCAAAATTTTAGGAATTCAGAGCCGGTCGCCTGAATTCATGCAGATAGCGTGGACTAAAGTACACAAAAATCTATGAATCGTCCTGAATTCCTATTTATACTTAAAACGTCAAAAATAAGGAATGATCATGGAGAAGAAATGTGTATTGTTCATTAGGTAGTTGTATATGGGACCGCAATGTTTAAGGAGATTTGGGGCGTGTCGCTCGAATTTATATAGATGATGTGGACTATAATACACAAAAATTTAAAAATCGTCATGAATTCCTATTTTATGGCCCTGAAATGCCAAAGAATAAGGAACAATAATGGAGAAGTGATGACTATTGTTCATTAGATGTTTTTACTAGCCAGCAAAATTTTAGGAGATTTGGGGTTGGTCACCTGAATTTATGCTGATAGCGTGGACTATATCACACAAAAATTTGGGAATCGTCCTGAATTTCTATTTTATGCCTCTAAAATGCCAAAACATGAGAAACGGTCATGATGAAGCGATTACTATTGTTCATTAGGTTATTTTTTATTGGCCCACAAAATTTTAGGAGATTCGGAGCCGGTCACCCGAATTCATACAGATGGCATAGACTATAGCACACAGAAATCGGGGAATCGTCCTGAATTCCCATTTTATAGAACACTAGAAAATGAAGAATGTTCCTGGAAAAGTGATGACTATTGTTCATTAGGTCGTTTTTTATGAACCACAAAATTTTAAGAGTTTCGCCGACGATTGCCCGAACTAATGTAGATGGTGTAGATTGTAGCACACAAAAATCTTGGAATCGTCCTGAATTCCTGTTTTGTGACCCTAAAATGCCAAAAAAGAGGAATGGTGATGGCAAAAAAAATGACTATTGTTCATTAGGTCATTTTTATGGGCCCATAAAATTTTAGTAGATTCGGGGCCGATAGCCGAATTCATATAGATGGCGTGGACTATTGCATACAAAAGTCTGAGAATCGTCCTGAATTTTTGTTTTATGGTCATAAAGTGCCATAAAATAAGGAACAATCATTGCAAAGCGATGATAATTGTTCATTAGGTCATTTTTATGGTCTCCCCCTCCAGCGGGATCAGAAAAGTTGTATTAAAATTTCGATCGATTAATAACATGGTAATTGACCTGCCCATAAAATTTTAGGAGATTTGAGGCAGGACGCCCGAATTCATGAAGATGACGTGAGTTATAGCATACGAAAAATTTATGAATCGGACTGAATTTCTCTTTTGTGGTCTTAAAATGCCAAAAAATAAGTGATGATCACGGCGAAATGATGACTATTGTTCATTAGGTTGTTTTAATGGGACCGTAAAAAAATTTTGCAATTCGGAGCTCGTCGCCCGCATTCATATAGATGGCACTGACTATAGCATATAAAAATTTGGGAATCATCTTGAATTTCTATTTTACGGCTTTAAAATACAAAATAATGAGGAACGGTCATGGCGAAGCGATGACTACTATTCACTAAGTTGTTTTTGATGGACCTGTAAAATTTTAGGAGATTCGGGGCCAGTCACCTGAATTCATGTAGAGGGCGAGGACTATAGCACATGAGAATCTAGTAATCATCCTGAATTCCTATTTTTCTCCCTAAAATGCAAAAATGAGGAACGGTCATGGCGAAGAAAACTGTTGTTCATTAGGTCATTTTTTATGGGCCCGTAAAATTTTAGGAGATACAGGGTAGGACGCCTGAATTCATGCAGATGTCGTGAGTTATAGCACACAAAAAATTTATGAATCGGCCTGAATTCCTGTTTAATGGTTCTAAAATGGCAAAAAATAAGTAGCAGTCAAAGAACAGCAATGACTATTGTTCATTAGGTCATTTTTTATGGGCCAGCAAAATTTTTGAAGATTCGGGGCCGGTCGCCCGAATTCATGCAAATGGCGTGATCTATAGCACACGAAAATATGAGAATCACCTTGAATTCCTATTTTATGGCCCAAAAATGCCAAAATAAAAGCAAACTAATCATGGCGAAGTGATGATTATTGTTCATTAGGTTAATTTTGATGGGCTGGCAAAATTTTAGGAGATTTGCAGCCAGAAATGATCACTGTCTAGCACAAGATTCAGAGCTGGAATATTCCCACTCTTGTTAGTTGAAATAGATCATCATAACTTGTTGAATTTACTTTCCTACCTTTTCAAGCTCTCACTTTCAGGGTGGATAGAAAAGAAATTCACTATGAAATTGACATGACACAATCTCTAAAGAGTACGATATGCACGACCTTACTTCTTTTGATCCCCACCCACCTCCCATAGAGGCAGGTCAATATCAATATCTATACCAGAGATTACTTTTAGCTTTATCTTTGCAGAGACGAGAATCTCTTCTATAGCACACTAAAATCTTGGAATCGTCCTAAATTCTTATTTTTTGATCCTAAAATGCCAAAAATTGGGGAACGGTCATACGAAGTGATGAATATTGTTCATTATCTTGTATTTTATGGCCCCATAAAATTTTAGAAGATTTAGGGCAGGACATCCGAATCATGTTGATGGCGTGGGTTACAACACACCAAAAATTATGGATCGTCCTGAATTCCTGTTTTATGGCCCTAAATTGCTAAAATGAGGAATGGTCATCGAGAAATGATAACTACTATTCATTAGGTCATTTTAAATGGGATCACAATATTTTAGGAAATTCGGAGCCTGTCACCCAAATTCATGTTGATGGCATGGACTATGGCACACAAAAGTCTGGAAATTATCCTATATTATTGTATTATAGCCCTAAAAAGACAACAAAAAATTAGGAACAACCATGGCGAAGCAATAACTATTGTTCGTAGGATATTTTTGTTGGGATCACAAAATTTTAGGAGGTTCGGGGCCGGTCTCCTGAATTCATACAGATGGCGTGGACTATAACACATGAAAATCGAGGAATCGTCCTAAATTCCTATCTTATGGCTTTAAAATGCCAAAAAAGAGGAACGTTCAAGGCGAAGCGATGACTATTGTTTAATAAGTCATTTTTATGGGCCCGTAAAATTTTAGGAGATCAATGCCAGTCGTCTGAATTCATACAGATGGTAGTAGACGTAATACAAAAATTTAGAAATCTTCCCGAATTCCTGTTGCATGGACTTGAATCTCCAAAAACGAGAAACGGTCTTGGTAAAGCAATGAGTATTTTTCCTTAGGTCATATTTTATAGGGCCACAAAATTTTTGGAGGTTCGGGTTCGGCCGCTCAAATTCATGCAGATGGCATGGACTATAGCATACAAAAATCTATTAGTCATCCTGAATTCTTATTATATTTCCCTAAAAACCAAAAAAATGAGGAACGGTTGTGGAGAAACGATGACAGTTGTTCATTAGGTCATTTTAACGGACGTGCAAAATTTTAAGAGATTTGTGGCCGGTCTCCCGAATTCAAGCAGATGGCAGGGGGTATAGATCACGAAAATCTAGGAACCATCTTGAATTCCTATTTTATGGCCTTAAAACACCAAAAAATGAGGAACATTTATGGTGAAGCATTGACTATTGTTTATAGGTCATTTTTTATGGGCCCGCAAAATTTTAGGATATTCAAGGCCGGTCGCCTGAACTCATGCACATGACGTCGACTATAGCACATAAAAATCTGGGAATCGTCCTGAATTTTTGTTTTATGGCCCTAAAATGCCAAAAGACGAAGAACGGTCATCGAAAAATAATACTATTATTTAATAGGTCATTTTTATGGACCGTCAAAATTTTAAGAGATTCAGGGCTGGTCGCCCGAATTCATGCAGATGGCGTGGACTATAACACATGATAAATTTTAGAATCATCTTGAATCTTTGTTTTATGGCCCTAAAATGCCAAATAACAAGGAACAATCATGGCGAAGTGAAGACTATTGTTCGTTAGGTCGTACAAGATGGGCCCATAAAATTTTAGGAGATTTGGGGCCGGTCAGCCGAATTTATGCAAATGTTATGGACTATAGACCACGAAAATCAGAGAAATCATCTTGAATTCCTAGTTTATGGCGCCAAAATGGCAAAGAAATGAGGAATGGTCACGGCGAAGTGAAGATAATTGTTAGTTAGGTCATTTTTAATGGGCCCGCCAAATTTTAGGAGATTCAAGGCCGATCGCCCGAATTCATGCAGATTCCATGGACTATAGCACACGTAAATCTGAAAATCATCCTGAATTTCTATTTTAAGGTCCAAAAATTCCAAAATACGAGGAACAATCATGGAAAAGCGGTGACTAATGTTAATTAGCTCATTTTTTATGGGATCACAAAATTTTAGAGATTCGGGGCTGGTTGCCAGAAGTCATGCAGATGGCGTGAACTATAGCACACGAAAATATGAGAACCGCCCTAAATTTTTGTTTTATGGCCCTAAAACGTCAAAAAAGAGGAACAGTCATAAAAAAGCGATGACTATTCGTTTGGCTTTTTTTTCGGGCTCGCATAATTTTTGGAGATTCGGGTCTAGTCGACTCAATTCATGCAGATGGCATGTACTATAGACACAAAAATTAAGGAATCGCCCAAAATTCCTGTTTTATGGCCCTAAAAGATAAAATTTGAGGAGCAGTCATGGCGAAGCGATGACTATTATTCCTTAGATAATTTTTATGTGCCTGCAAAAATTTTGAGATTCGTGACTATTAGACCGAATTCATGCACAACACGTGGACTATTGCACAAGAATATCTGAGAATCGTGATGAATTCTTATTGTCACACCTCCTTTTTTCTATCCCCGGAAGGGTATAAAGGAGTTGTTTCGAATTTAACTGACAATCGAAAGAGGATTATTTGTTTAAAAATCAGAGTCGTCACTTGGGATGATTTATAGTGTCACAAGTCACGCCCAAATCGAGGAAGGTTTGACTCTTATTATGGTCAGCAAACACAGAAATCCGGGAAAGGAATTTTGTTAACTCGGGAGAAGGTGTTAGGCATTCCCGAGATCCGTGATTCTAGCACGGTCGCTTTGATTATACTTGAGTTAATCAAATTGTTTAATTACTGATTTTAGAACTTATGTGAATTTACCTTTTAAAGCTTTTAAATTAAGAAAATTATCTTGAAACGGGTCACCCGTATGTGTACCCATTTGTTTGGCGCGTCAAAAATCATGTCACGCGAACGTGTCCACAATTAATAACGCTTTATTATTGTTAAGAAAAGTTTGGCCAAAGTTGCGCGAACACATACTTCGGTTTTGTTTTTAAAATCATTATCATGTCACGCGAACATGTCCATGACCACGATAATATATTAAACGTGCCTAAATCAAACTATGATCATTTTTTATTTGTTATATATAATTTATAAAATTAATACGAGGGCCATGTATGATTAAATTGTGGGTGGCGCACCTCGAACTATATAATCCTAAATTAATTTAGTGGCCTATTAAACCAATTATTATTAACTAAAGTTGCGAGAACGCACACTATGAGTTGATTTTTAGAATTGTAATTATGTCATGCGAACATGTACACAATCACCATTATATTTTAAACGGCCCTAAAAGCTTTTCTACGAATATTTATCCTAACGTCTAATTATAACATGTGAGGGCCATAGTTTAATTTTGATGGCACGCCTCAATATAATTACAAAAGTTACTTTAACCAATGTGATTTAAGGCCATACTTACCCAACTACTAATTAAAAGGGACACGCTGGGCTTCAGGGACACGCTGGGCTTCAGGCGTTTGGGCCAAGCCTGTTATAGACATAATCTGTAACAACCGTCTAAGTGGGGATCTGTGCTCGAAAATAAACCCAAAGAACGGTAAGGCAACAACTTCCCCCATTTCCAAGTGGCCTCAAAGTACAGGCCCAAAGTAAACCCAAATCTTGTGACAAATAAAGGTTGAGGAGTGTGGGACTCAAGATCGAGTCCACACAGAACGTAGGAAAAGTTTAAAACATGAGAAGACCAGCCGAGCCCATTCGGCTATCATTAATACGCAGCAATATGATGTTAAAAAAAACTTTAAATGCTACAAAACAATATTACACGTCTAAAAGAAGCATTATTTCGGATTCAATTGAATTAGTGACTGTCACGACCCCAACCCCGATCGTGATGGCGCCCAACATACTGCTAGGCAAGCCCGACCAATTTAACAACCTTAATCATTTTTATACAGTTCATGATCTAATTAACACAGATGAATTACTAAGTCATAATACTGGAAATCTGAAATAGAGTTAAAACATGCAGAATCCCAAATAACAATACTACTACACAGCCCGAAGAATCTGGTGTCACAAGTCTGAGCCTCTAATACATGAGTATCAACCTACTACATATCGTTCTAAAGAAATGAAGAAATGAAGCAATAAGATAGAAGGGAAGATCAGGACTGCGGCCGTCATGCAGCTACCTCGATGCTCCCGGATATGTGATGCTCGACAGAGAAGTCCTCACTCAGCCTCAGATGCACCTGGATCTGCACGCAAGGTGTAGAGAGTAATGTGAGTACTCCGACCCAGAGAGTAATAAACATAAATAAAGGCTGAGATTAAGAAATCCTGAATAGGCACAATGTAAGCTATAAATGCAACAATTAAACCAGGTAATATAAAGTCAGTAAACCAATAAAAACAATAATGCTGCAATAGATAAGTAAATGAATGACAGTCAAATAGGAAATGCAACACATAGTACGGTACTCTCTAGTACCCGCTGCGGCATGCAGCCTGCTCCATTTATTTATCATCGACGAGGCTCACTAGGGGTATGCAGACTCCGATAGGAGCCCCTTATGGCCCAAACGCAATATCAAGTCATCTTGTGGTATCAACTAGGCCCTAGGCCTCATATCAATATCAATATAATACTGTTGTGGCACGCAGCCCGATCCCATATTCAGTCCAGATTCACATAAGCCTCTTGGGCAATAGTAAAATCATAGTTCTCACCCAAAACATCATTTAATATATCATTTTAGTTTTAAAAATGAATAGAAGTGGTTGAGTTTGCAAACATTATTAAACAATAGGACTGAGTTCAAATAATATGCCCAAGTAGTGGGGAAACAGTAATAGCAATCCCCGAAGGCTTCAAATAGTTGGCGCGAAGCCCAATTATGATGATCAGTCCAAAATAATAATGATATCAACTAAGCTTCAATCAATTAAGTAGTAATTTCATGAAGCGGGACAAACCAACTCACAATCCCCAACGGTGCTCTAGCTCACGCCCGTTACCCGGTGTGCAAGTCACCTCAATATAGCACTACGATGTGCAAATCTGGGGTTTCAAACCCTCAGGACATTATTTACATCTATTACTCACCTCAAGCCGGCCAGAACTCTAGCTCACTATGCCCTTGCCTCACAAATCGGCCTCCTCGCGTGTCGAATCTGACCAAAACCACAACGAATAAGTCACAACATGCCAAAGGGACAATACCCAATCAAAAACAATCAAAAAATATTAAAAATTCCGAAGTTGACAAAACCCGAGCCCCGGGCCCACTTCTCAAAACTCAAAATTCTCACACCAACGGGTTCCTTATCTCGTCACGAGTCTATACATATAAAGAATACCAAAATCGGGGTCCAAATGACCCCTCATTTCCCAATTTTTGTTCTCTTAAGTTCAAGCTCTAAATCACCATCTTTAGTCCATGATTTCTTAGATTTTTAGCCTTTATTCATGTAATAATACCATAGGATTGTGTTTCAGGTCCAAAAATCCTTACCTCAACGAAGTCCCTTGATTTCCCTCTTCAAAATCACCCAAAAAGTTTCAAGGTCGAAGGCAAAAATGGTGAAATAAACCCAAGGTTGCGAAATGAAATATCAAATAGGTCTGCCCAGACCTTTCCGTTTCTACTATCCAAGTTCCGCCTACGCGGCACCGCTTATGCGGTTCCTCCATCCGATTTTGCGGAATTTCACTTAAGGGGCCAAACCGCTTCTGCGGTCCATTTTCGCATATGCGGCTTCCGCTTCTGCGGAAATTCCCTAAGGCCCAACTCTGCTTCTGCGATTCCAAAGCCGCATCTGCGATACCGCAGATGGGGCTCCTCATCCGCTTCTGCGGAAACAGCTCCCCTTGCCAGAATTTGCACCTGCGACCTCCTTTCCGCATCTGCAAGACCGCTTCTACGGTCCAAAATCTGCAGAAGTGAAAATACCAGAATCAGCAAAAATTCTCCAATTTCACAAGTCCAAAACTTCCCGATAGCCATCCAAAATCACAACAAGGCCCCCGGGACCTCAACCAAAAGCACCAACACCTCTTATAACATCATTCAAACTTGTTCTAATCATTAAAATACCTCAAACAACACCAAAACCATCAAGTTACACCGAATTCAAGCCTAAGTTCTTCTAAAACTTCCAAAACACGCATTCGATAAAAAACCCAACCAAATCACCTCCGAATGACCTGAAATTTTACACACATATCCCAAATCACTTAACGAAGCTTCAAAAACTCTCGGAATTCTATTCCGACCCTCGGATAAAAATCTCACCTTTCAACCGGAATTCGCCAAAATACTAACTTCGCCAATTCAAGCCTAATTCTACACCGGACCTCCAAAATCACTTTCGATCACACTCCTAAGTCACGAATCATCCCTCGAAGCTAACCGAATCATCGTAATTCACATCCGAGCCCTCTAACTCATAGGTCGACATCCGGTTAATTTTTTCCAACTAAGCTTTCCTTAAAGAGATTAAGTGTCTCATTTCCTTCAAAAATCCATCCAAACCAACTTGATCACACACGACATTGATAATAAAGCATAAAGAAGCAGAAAATGGGGGACGCGGGGCGGTAACTCATGAGACGACGGGTCGGGTCGTCACAGTGACATGAGGACAAGGATGTACAGCATTCAAAACTTAATTCAGTCCCAAGCTAACTTATAAATAATTTGTGTGAACTTCAAACCTCAATTTAAACCTCTCTAATATAAATAACAGAAAATATCCCGCAAGATTAACCCCTGAATCTAGAAATCACATCAACTCGAATAGAATTAAACGAAAACCAAAAGTAGTTCATCACATGACCTAAACCCTTACTGCAACAATCCTTGAGCATTTACCCTATCCATGGCAAGTTTAAATCAACTCACTACCTAATAGAGACACTGAAAACTTAACTCCAAACTTAATAATATGATACCACACTAATAACATGAAAAGGATAATGCATATAAAAATTAGACTACTACAGAATATGAATGAAATTGAAGAACAAAGAAGTAAGATTCAACAAAACAACTTGTATTCATCAGATATCCATGTTCGGATTGTGCATTTACTATATCATATGCTATCCATAGCTCAAAGATTACCTGAAGGTCAAGAGAAAACATGGAGAAGGAGGAATTAGCAACAGCAGTAGATCAGCGACATCAACACCAACTTTCAGCCCACTTTAGATCATTTTAAACCCAGATGAACAAAAATTCTTTGAAACTTTCAAAAACTCTGACTAACAATGGAGATCAAAGAGCAAAACCAAGCAAGTTTCAACCACAAGATGCAGGAAATTTTTTCAGTATTTTCAGAGTCTAAAAGTTTCTCCCAAATGAAGAGAAAGAGGTCATATATAAGCATGCCTAAGGCAGCCCTAGTCCAACTAATCAATTCCCTCTCTACACTTGAATTCTTGGTTGTTTTACCCTTTTTACTCCTTTTAAAATATCTGAAACCCCATGCTCTTAACAAACCAGCTCTCATCTTATCCTCTAGAAACTTCTTCCCAACAGAAAATGATTCCCTCAAACCCCAAATGCCCAAAACACCCCTGAAAGTTTTGGATATTTACAAAATACACAAACAAAAAATAAAAAAGCTGATAACTTCAAGCGGATTGAAATCAAAGGCAATTCAAAACTGAAACATGTATCTAACAACTACATGAATGAATCGGAATTCTTCACAAACTTGGGATAATTGATGCAGTCTAAAACAAAATTATCAACTAAACATGTAATTGAACCCTAAATTATTCTACCATAAGCAAAATCAGAGAATCAAAACAAGAAATCATCAAATAGACCAACTAAATTAAAGCTTTTCATTAAACTACACTCAGTAAATTACACAAACCAGAAAACCTTTTGTCCCAAATTTAACCAAACAACCTTATGATGAAACACTAATCCAAAACCCCTAAATATCAAGACAAACGACACACAGAACCTATCATGCGATTGCCAGAATTTGAGAGGAAGAAAGGACAAGAAACAACAAAGAAAATAAGAAGAACACGGATGACTTAAACGACTAAGGTTCAGGACATACCCTTAATCAACCAGATGAACAAACAACAAAGATGCAACAGCTTGGCCATGTTCAGAGTTTCGACGGGGCTTGAAATGAGATAATATCGATACTAATCAATTTCTCTCATCAAGAACAATTGATCAGCATAAACTCCAACTCAAATCGAACCCTAAAATCGCTTTAATTCCTGAAAAGGAGACAAATTAGGTTTTTCGATTTCAGATTTGAAATTGGGATAAATAGGTGAGGGTTTTGGGGAAATTCGTGTTGGATACATATTCAACGGGGTGTGGGAATTATGGAGGAGGAATTTGGGGTTGATTGGGTAGTCCGCCTCCGGCAGAGATAGTGGAGGGATTTTAGGGCGGCGCTAGGATTTTAGGGTTAGAGATGAGAGAGACTGAGGGGGTGTTTGGACTGGGGGGGTCCTGGTTCCGACCATTAAATATGAAATGAATCCTCAGTTCCCAACCGTTCGATCAGTGAAGATCAACGGTGGGATAAAATGCCATTAAAACGACATCGTTTGGTCAGGACGAGGACTGGACTGGACTGGGTTTTGGGGATTGGGCCTGGGCGGGTTGGATCAAAAATAGGAATTGGGCTTTTGCATTTTGTCCATTGGAACAACCCTATTTCCTAATTCTCTTTTTTTCCATTTTTTTTTCTTTTCCTTTTTTAATTAATTAAAACTTAAATAAAATTCCTAAAAATAATTAATTTGGCAAAAACGAAGATGATCAACCAATTAGTTACTCCTAAATTAGAAGAAGAAATTACTAATTTAATGCCAAAACCTAAAAATGCAAAAATGAACCATTTTTTTGATTTTCAATTTTAATAAAGCAAATAATTGACTAATTAACCTTAAAATATAAACATAAATTCTAAATGCAAATGCATGGTATTTTTGACATTTTCATGATTTTAACAAAATAAACATGCATAGAAAATGCAAATAATTAGCACAAATTTCCACAAAATCCTATAAAATTATAAAAAATGGAAAAAATTATTTTTCTTGTATTTTATGGGAGTAATTCACAACGGGAAAAAATCACGTGCTCACAGCTGCCCCTCTTTGCTCGGAAACATGAAGAGTTTTCGTGCAAAGATAAAATGAGCAGATATGAGCGATTTTTGCCCGTTTGGATACTTCGTGGGAAGTATTTTTTTAAAGATTTGACCGCACCCTGCTTCCGAGGTTGCTCACACTTGTTTTATGGCCCTAAAACACCAAAAACGAGGAATTATTGCGGTGAAGTTATGACAATTATTCAATAGAACATTTTCATTAGCCCGCAAAATTTTAGGAGATTCGGGATCGATCGCTCGAATTCATGCAGATGGCGTGGACTATATCATATAAAAATCTGGGAATCATCCTAAATTCTTCTTTATGGTCGTAAAATGAAAATTAATGAGGAACGGTCATGGCGAAGTGATGACTATTATTCGTTATATCGTAAAAGATGGGCCCGCAGAATTTTAAGAGATCTGAGGTCAGTTGCCCGAACTCATACAGATGGCGTGGACTGTAGCACACAAAAATTTGAGAATCGTCCTAAATTTTGGTTTTATGGCCCTAAAAGGACAAATAATAAGGAGCGGTCATGGTGAAGCAATGACTATTATTTATTAGGTCTTTTTTATGGGCCGGCAAAATTTTAGGAGATTCGGGACAGGTCGCCTGAATTCATGTAGATTGCAAGGACTATAGCACACGAAAATTAGGGAATCATCCTGAATTCCTTTTTTTAATTAGGTTAATTTTGATGGGCCTGCAAAAATTTTGGAAATTCAGGGCCAGTCGCCTAAATTCATGCATTCATGCGGATGGCGTGAATTGTGGCACATAAAAATCTGGGAATCATCCTGAATTTATGTTCTATGGCCCTAAATGGCCAAAAAACAAGGAGCTATCATGGTGAAGCGATGACTATTATTTTTTATTAGGTCATTTTTATGGGCTCACAAAATTTTAGGGGATTCGGGTCGGTCGACTGAATTCATGCAGATGGTGTGCACTATTATACACGAAAATATGGGAATTATCATAAATTCCTATTTTATGCTCCTAAACGCCAAAAAACGAGGAAAAGTCAATTTGAAGCAATGCCTATTGTTCTTTAGGTAATTTTTTATGGACCCACAAAATGTTAGGAGATTAGAGGTCGGTATCCCGAATTCATGCAGGTGATTTGGACTATAGCACACGAAAATATGAAAATCATCCTGAATTCTTGTTTTACGGCCCTAAAATGCCAAAAATAAGGAATGATCATGGTGAAGAAATGACTATTATTCATTAGGCCATTTTTGATGGGCCTGCAAAATTTTAGGAGATTAGGGCTGCTCGCTCGAAAAAAAGTAGGAATCGTCTTGTAACGACCTGATCGATCGTTTTACATTCTAGAATCACGTTCCTCTAAACAAGACTTATTGTATGTGATTTTACTATTTTATGACTTGCGGGGATGGTTAGTTCGAGATTTGAAAGGGTTCGGGGGTGAAATCGAAACATTTGGTTCCTTAAGGTTAGTTAAAAAGACTATGTTTGACTTTAGTCAAGATTTTGAGTAAACGAACTCAGAATCAGGATTTGATAGTTCCAATAGGTTTGTATGATGATTTTGGACTTGGTCGTATGTTCGGATCGGGTTTTGGATGACACGGGAGCGTTTTGGCGCCTAATAGTAAAAGTTGGTTCTTTGATCCCAAGGTTTTTGAAGTTCTTTAAAGTTGGTTTGGAGTTGGTTTTGGTGATATTAGGTCCAAATGGAATTCCAAGATTGGGAATAGCTCCGTAATGTCATTTAAGACTTGCACTCAAAATTTGATGTCATTCCGAGAAGTCTAAGTATCATTCGGCGCGTTCAGAGCGATTTGGAAACTTGAAGTTCATAGTTTGATTCAATTTGGTTTTGGGGTATTATTATTGGTGTTGTTGTTGTTTTACACGTTTTGAGAGTTCGAGCAAGTCCGTATTGTGATTACACACTTGCTGGTGTAGTTGGAAGGGGTCCCGAGGGGCTCAGGGGTGTTTCGGACCGCCTAGAGCTAAATCTGAGAAACCAGATTTTCCAATTCTGGTTTCCTTCTTCGCGAACGAGGGAGGTCCATCACATTCGTGAAGAAGTATTTGGGGCAGTGGGCAAATTTCCCTTCATATTCATGGTCAGGCTTACGAATTCGCGAAGCCTTGTGAGCCTAGGCCTTCGCGTTCACGAACTCCACTCACATTCGTGTGGGGGAAATGGGGTCGGGGAGGGCCAATTGACTTTTCTCTTCACGTTCACGCAAGTGCTGTCACATTCATGATACCCAGTCAGCTTAGGCCTTCGCGAACGCGAGGCTTCTTCCGCGTTCGCAAAGAAGGTCGTTTAGCTGAGCAGAAACCTTGTTTTTTAATACGGGACTTAGGCATTTTTCTCTCATTTTTCACTCACTTGGGCTATTTTGGAGCTTCAAAAGGGGGGATTTCAACATAGCTATTGAGGTTAAGTAATTTTTACCTAATGTGAGTTTAATACATAGATTATGGGTACCTTTTAACATGTAAATTTGTGAAATTTATGGGTTAGATGGAAAACCTAGGTTTTTTATTAAAATGAGATTTAACCATGAGATTGGTTATGGAATTTTGTGAAAATCATATATTTGAGTTCATGAGGTTATGGGTAACAACTTTATTCAAAATTTCCGAAATCCGGACACTTAGGCCTGGGGGTGAATTTTAGGAATCTTACAATTTGGGTTGGGTAATCACTTTAATAGTTGGAATATGAATTTTTGAACATGTATTGATTAGTTTATATACTATTTGATTAGTTTTGGATTGTTCGGTACCGATTTGAGCGTTTGAGCAAAAATCTTGGACCGAAAAGTAGGCTTTGAGGCCAGGTAAGTCTCTTTTCTAACCTTGTAAGAGGGAATTAACCCCATAGGTAAATTAATTAATATGTGCTCCTATTTGTGGGTGCTACGTACGTACGAGGTGATGAGAGTCCATACGTAGCTACTAATTATGCTATTGTCCGGGTAGTCCAGGACCCATATCATGCTATATTTGAAATGTTTGCACCCTGCTTGTTAACTTAATTTCCTAAGTTATATTAAAAATTGATAAAAGAATTGTAAAAGGTTAAATTTCACTTACTTGAGGTTGTGAATGGGACACTTGACTGTTATTGAGAATTTGTGTTTCTTTAAAGTATTTTCTATTTGTGGAGCGGCCGAACACCTCGATAGCAGATAGATGCATCTATGGTTCATGTCGTTCGACCCTTGGCAATGCACAATTTAAATATTATTATGTTGGATCGGTTCATACGACCTTGGCATAATTTGCGCATGATAAATCTTTGGAATCCATTTATAATTGATATTGCTCATTTAATCGAGACATAAATTGTTAAATGATGGAAAGTAAACTTGAAATATATTCTTAGCAGAATAAGTGCGTATTAATCTTGTTATTGAGTTCTTATTTATGTAACGCATGCTTAGTTATTATTTTGACATCTTATTGTTAGCCCATAGTTAGTGTCAAAGTCGACCCCTCATCACTACTTCTTCGAGGTTAGACTGGATACTTACTGGGTACATATTGTTTATGTACATATGGTTTGGACTATAGCATACGAAAATTGGGAATCATCCTGTAACAACCCGACCGGTCGCTTTGCTTTCTAGAACCTTGTTCCCCTTAATAAGACTTCCCCTACGTGCTTTTACTATTTTATGACTTGTGTGGATGGTTAGTTCCGGATTTGGAAGGGTACGGGTTGAAATCAGAACACCTGTTTCCTTAAGGTTGGCTAAAAAGAGTAAGTTTGACTTCAGTCAACATTTTGAGCAAACGACCTTGAATCAGGATTTGACGGTTCTAATAGGTTCATATGATGATTTTGGACTTGGGAATATGTTAGGATCGTGTTTTGGATGACCCGAGAGCATTTTGGCACCTAATAGTGAAAGTTGGTTTTCTCAAGGTTTTTGAACATCCTTGAAGTTGGTTTGGAATAGGTTTTGCCTGTATCGAGGTCCAAATGGAATTGCGAGACCGAGAATAGTTCTGTAATGTCATTTAAGACTTGCACACAAAATTTGGTATCATTTCGAGAAGTCTAAGTATGATTTCGGGCGTTCGGAGGGGTTTGGAAACTTGAAGTTCATAGTTTGATTCAATTTGGTTTTGGGGTATGATTCTTGGTTTTGTTGTTGTTTTACCCATCTCGAGAGTTCGAGCAGATCCATAATGTGATTACATACTTTTTGGTGTAGTTGGACGGGGTCCCGAGGGGCTCGGGGGTGTTTCGGACTGCCCAGAGCTAAATCTGAAAACCCAGATTTTCCAGTTCTAGTTTCCTTCTTCGCGAATGCGGGAGGGCCATCACATTTGCGAAGATGGATTTAGGGAAGTGGGAAAATTTACCTTCGTGTTCGCGGTCAGGCTCACGAGTTCTCGAAGCCTTGTGAGTCTAGGCTTTGTGTTCGCGAACCCCACTCGCGTTCGCATAGGCGAAATGGGGCCGGGTGGGCTAGTTGACTTCGCTCTTCACATTCGTGCAAGAGTTGTTGGGTTCGCTATGCCTAGTCAGCTTAGGCCTTTGCGAACGAGAGGGCTTCTTCTGCGTTCGCGAAGAAGGTTATTCAGCTGGGCAAAAACCTTGTTTTAAATACGGGACTTAGGCCTTTTTCTCTCATTTTCACTCACTTGGGCGATTTTGGAGCTCCTAAAGATGGAGGGGGTTTCAACGTAGCTATTGAGGGAAGTAATTTCTACCTAATATGAGTTTAATACATAGATTATGGGTAGCTTTTAACATGTAAATTTGTGGATTTATGGGTTAGATGGAAAACCTAGGTTTTTGGTTAAAATGGGATTTAACCACGAAATTGATTATGGAATTTAGTGAAAATTATATATTTTAGGTCGTGAGGTTATGGGTAATAACTTTCTTCGAAAATTTCTGGAATCCGGTCACATGGGCCCGGGGCTGAATTTTTGGAAGGCGAAATACATAGATTACCACCTGAGCTTGTCCCCAAATCCCTGTTACACACTTGTAGATTACGGGAATAATTTTATACACTCAACCTTTTAAAAATGTGTCTATGACACACCACTTTTGTGTTTGACCACTTCTTTTAAATAGGTATATGTAACACACCAATTAAATCATGAAACGTGTCATGAAGTTAAACGAAAAAAGAAAAAGAAATCCATCTTCTTCCTCGATAAAAACCAACCACCATGGCTACTACAACCTCCATCTCAGTTTCAAGATCAGATAACGTGAATACAAATAAACAAACAAAGTTTTCAACATCAACCTTAGATTTCTTCAAGTTTAATCCAACTCAAAAATTCAAAGTACTCTTCTTCAACCTTCTTAAACAAATTTCGATCCAACTACTTAGTTTATATCTAATGAGTTTCAACTGAAATGGATCTTCTAATATACAACTAATTTAATCCCCAAACACCAATTTCAACAACAACAATAATTTCAAATAATCAATTTATGGGTCTTGCGCAATTTGTAGAAACAACGCGGATAAGAACAGGTGAAAACAAAAAATCTTAAGTCGATCTTATGTTGAAAAAATAACCCCCCTCCTCCCCCCCAAAAAAAGAAGCAAAAGCTAGAGATAGGTGCAGAAGAAGGGTAAGGGGTCTAGGATTGCAGCGGGCTGTGGTTTAAGCAAGGTTGAAGGGCAATATTTGAAAAAAAAAATGCTTTATAATGAATTTGGAGTGAGATTTAGGTTCATGAGTTAGAGGAGGAGCTGTTGAAGTTATTAGAAGTGTTCTTCATAAGCATCAATGGAGGAACTGGTTGAAACTTGATTTATAAAAATGAAGAAAATGACTAAAATGAAAATAATGAAAAATTGAAAAGAACTGGACATGTAGTGTCCAAATGAGGCTTTAGATAAAAAAAAATTTACAGTTCACGCGCCTCATTTGTGTGTAAAATATGCGCTTGTCACGTAGTTAAAATAGTGTGTCATAGATACATTTTTTAAAAGTTGGGTGTCTAAATTTATTCTCGTAGTCAACAGGTGTGTAACAGAGATTTGGGGACAAGGTCAAGTGGTATTTTATGTATTTCGCCTTTTAGGAATCTTACAATTTGCGTTGGGTAATTACTTTAATAGTTGGAATATGAAATTTTGAACATGTATTGATTAGTTTATATACTATTTGATTAGTTTTGGATTTTTCGGCATCGAATTGAGGGTTTGAGCAAAAATCATGGACCGAAAAGTAGGCTTTGAGGTCAGGTAAGTCTCTTTTCTAATCTTGTAAGAAGGAATTAATACCATTGGTGAATTAATTAATATGTGCTCCTATTTGTGGGGGCTACGTACGCACGAGGTAACGAGAGTCTGTATGTAGCTACTAATTATGCTATTGATCGGGTAGTCTAGGACCCATATGTCACGATAAAAAAATAACTAGTCATGATGGCACCTAACCCAACTTGCTAGGTAAGACAACTAATAACTATTCAGGTTCAATAATATTAATAAGACAATTAAACAAGAAGTTATCTGAATCTTATACATTTCCCAAGGACTGGTAGTACAAATCATGAGCCTCTAAGAATAGACTTTACAAAGCTGATATGAAGAAAATACATCTTCTATTTGAAAAGTACATAAACAAATATTTGTAAAACTAAGGCTACCATGAACAAGAGGCAGCTACAACAGGGACGTAGGTACACCTTCAAATCCAGCTCCCACCATGCACAACAATATACGCATCCGAAATCTACACGCAATGTGCTAGAAGTGTAGTATGAGTATAAACAACCCCATGTACTTAATAAGTAACAAAACTAACCTTAGGTTGAAAGTAGTGACGATCTGGAACATAGGTCAGTTCCAGTACCAATAATGCGATGACTATTTTTCATTAGGTCGTTTTTTTGAGCCTGCAAAATTTTAGGACATTCGAGGCCGGTCACCCGAATTCATGCAGATGATGTGGCCTATAGCACACAAAAATCTGGAAATCGTCCTGAATTCCCATTTTAGGCCCTAAAATGCCAAAAACGAGGAACGGTCAGAGCGAAAGGATGTATATTGTTCATTAGGTCTCTTTTGATGGGCCAGCAATATCTTAGGAGATTCAGGGCCGGTTACCCATATTCATCCAGATGATGTGGACAATAACACACGAATGTGGACTATAGCACACAAATATTTGGGAATTGTCCTGAATTCCTATTTTATGGCCCTAAAATGCCAAAAAATGAGAATAGGTTATGGCGATGTGATAACTACTATTTATTAGGACATTTTTTATGAGCCTACAAATTTTTCGGATATTCAGGGCCGGTCGCCCAAATTCATGCAGATGGCGTAGACTATAGCACATGAAAATCTGAGAATCGTCCTGAATTCCTGTTTTATGTCCCTAAAATGTTAAAAATGAGGAATGGTCACTAAGAAGAGATAAATATTGTTTATTATGTTATTTTTTATGAGCCCACAAAATTTTAAAAGATTCAGGGCCGATCGACCAAATTCATACCGATGACATTGATTATAGCACACGAAAACCTAGAATCATCCTCAATTCTTGTTTTATGGCCCTAAAACACCAAAAACGAGGAATGGTCGTGGTGAAACGATGACTATTGTTCATTAGGTCATTTTTCTGGGCTCGCATATTAGAAGATTCGTTGCCAATTGCCTGAATTCATGCAGATGGCGTGGACTATATCACACAAAAATCTAGGAATCATCCTGAATTCCTATTTTGTGGCCCTAAAATAGGGAATTGTCATGGAGAAGCGATGACTATTATTCATTAGATCACTTTTATGGGCATGAAGAATTTTAGGAGATTCGGAATCAGTCACCCAAATTCATGCAACTGGTGTGGATATAGCACATGAAAATCTTGGAATCGTTCAGAATTACAGTTTTATGGCCCAAACACGCCAAAAAATAAGGAGCGCTCATGACATAGTGATGTATATTGTTTATTAGGTAATTTTTAGTGGTCCCGCAAAATTTAGAAGATTCGAGGTCGGTCGCCCATATTCATGCAGATGGCGTGGACTATAGCATACGAAAATTTGGGAATCATCCTGAATTACTATTTTATTGCCCTAAAATACCATTTGCATGTATTCAGGCGACCGGCCCCAAATATCCTAAAATTTTAAGGTCCCGTCAGAAACGACCTAATGATCAAGCACACAAATATCTAGGAATCCTCCTGATTAGGGGTCGGTCGCCCGAATTCATGCAAATAGTGTGGATTATTAGCCCACAAACATTTGGGAATCATCCTGAATTCCTATGTCATGGCCCTAATCATAGCAAAATGATGATAATTGTTCATTAGTTCATTTTTTATAGGCCCGCAAAATTTCAGGAGATTCGAGGCATGTCGCCCGAATTCATCAGATGGTGTAACACACGATAATATGGAAATCGTCTTGAACTCCTATTTTATGGTCCTAAAACGCCAAAAAATAAGGAACGATCATGGCGAAGCAATGACAATTGTTCATTAAGTCATTTTTTATGGGATCGCAAAATTTTAGGAGATTTGGTGTCGGTCTCCCGAATTCATGCAAATGTATAAACAAGAAAATCTAAGAATCGTCCTGAATTCCTATTTTATGGCCCTAAAATGCCAAAAACAAGTAACGTACATGACTAAGAGATGACGATTGTTCATTCCCGTAAAATTTTAGGAGATCGGAGTCGGTCGCTCAAATGCATGCAGATGGCGTGGACAGTACACAAAAATTTAGGAATCGTCCTGAATATGTATTTTATGATCCTAAAACGTCAAAAATGAGGAAAGGTCACGACGAAGTGATGACTATTGTTCATTAGGTCATTATTTATGGGCCTGCAAAATTTTAGAAGGTTCAGGGCCGATCGCCAGAATTCATGCCAATAGCAAGGACTATAGCACACGAAAATTTGAGAATCGTCCTTAATGTCACACCTCATTTTTACTATCCCGGAATGGAATAAGGAAGTTTTTCAAATTAAAGTGACAATCGAAACGGGATTTATTTATTTATTAAATTCAAAGTCACCACTTGGGATAATTTTATGGTGTCTCAAGTCACCGGTTCAAATCCCGAATCGAGGAAAAGATTGACTCTGTATAACAGTCCGCGAACATAGAAATCTGGGTAAGGAATTCTGTTAACCCGGGAGAAGGTGTTAGGCATTCCCAAGTTCCGTGGTTCTAGCATGGTCGCTCAACTGTTATTACTGGCATATTATCTGATTTTTAATACATGTTTTAACCTATGGTATAATTTTAACTTTATAACCGCTTTTATTTAGTTATTTTTTAGGAAAGATTCGACGTCATCTAAAACACGTCTTGAACCACATCACATAAATGCACCCGTGGTCCACGACACATTTTATCTAACGTTGTTGAGATTTGGATTTGGATCACATAAATGCGCACCCGAGTATAAGAAGGTAATTTTTAAAATAGCGCACCTAAAGCAACTACGCACTTTTAAGTTTGCGAGGGCCATGGAAAATTCAACTAATGGCACACCTCGATTTCTAAAGGGTTTTATTATTCAAAGTTGTTATAATCGGGTTACATTAAATGCACCCTCGAATTTTATTAACTACAAATCACTACTATGTCACGACTTCAACGATGCTTAACAGGTGAAGTTGCTGCAGCATCTATTTTCAACATTTCTTCACTAAAATAAATAATATCACTTGCACAAATGGACTATGCAGTAACCTGCCTTCAAGCTTAGCCTCCAGCCTTCTAGGTAATTTGCATCAAAACAAAACAACAAGAAAGATAGAACAAATATAAATAGACAAAAAGCCCGTAAAATCATTAGTCCACGTTCAACAAATCCAGTACCTCAACCAACTATAAAAATCAACTATACAACAAACTATTTCTTCGAATCAACCAACCAAAGTTTTAATATGAAAAATTGTGAGCTACGATGTAAATTTGATTCCAAGCTAATATAAACTAAATAAGATCATGTCAATGTCATTGATCCTATCTCCTGGTGGACTCATCCGTTGTCTACACAATTTCGAGGCAACCAACTGACTAAGAAGCATCATGGAAATTAATGGTTAAGTAACATCAACTGAAAGATTAAACAAAGAAAAGACATGCTATCACAGAAGAGTCACAATTTAATTAGAGCTATTCTTCAAACTAGCATAATCAGCTGAAATAAAGAAGGTTTGAGAAATGGACCTTTGTTGAAACCAAAATTTTCTTTAGAATTTTATTTATGAATGCCTTCGAGTACGACACCGAAAAGCAAAATGTTGACAACAAACTTGTACTAAATTGAAAATCAATTCATGCCTCTGACCGGACCTTGAATAGAGAAGCGCCGATCGGAGCACTCGAACGATACTCTCGATGTTACTCCACAATTAATGGTGAAACAACCATGAAAATGGCTTCTTGTGGAGGACCTTTTGGACCGATTTCTATGAGAGCAATAACAGAGAGTCCAACTACTAAAATGAGTGTTGTTTCCGTCCAAAAGCTAATGCTCTATGTCGTCTCTCTTTTGTGATGTCGCTCCTTCCTTTTTCAAAACAGCCGATCTGATAAGATTTTTAGGTGTTAACTTTTTTTCAATCCAAAAAAAGACGGCTGACTCTAATCCCCTCTTTTACAAACGGCAGATTCTATATTGTTTAGGGTGTCCGTTTATTATTTAGGTGTAGGTACTATTATATATAGGGATTAGGTTAGGGGTATGAGCCTATGAATTATGGATTAGGAAATTGGATCAAAGACTAAAAAATGGACTACAAAATTTATAAAGACGAGATAAACCAACCTAAAACTAATTCCTCCTTCTAAAATTATGTACAATTATAATATAAAAATATAAAACTAATTTTAATTAATTGAACTAAACTATAAAACCTAAAACTATTTTTTTTTATTTTCAAGATTATATAAAAAAAAAAAGATAAGATACTATTTTTGTATTTTATTTTATTTTATTTATTTACTTTACGAAAGGTACATAAAATAAAATATTTTTTGTAATTTTTATTTTCTTGTGATAAAATAAAGTAAAAGAGTCAAAATTACTTAAAATATCTATATTATGCCTAAATTAAATATTTACGTGCTAAAATATAAAAAATCTTGGGGAGGGTCAAAAATTACATATCTACACTTAATGCCTTTTTTATGGCCCTAAAATATCAAAGAATGAAGAACGGCCATGGAGATACGATTACTATTGTTCATTAGGCCATTTTTTATGCGCATGCAAAATTTAGCAGATTCGGGGCCGATCATCTGAATTCATGTAGATGGTGTGGACTATAGCACACGAAAATTTGGGAATCATTCTGAATTCCTATTTTATGTCCCTAAAACGCCAACAAAGATGAATGTTCTCGGTGAAGTGTTGATTATTGTTCATTAGGTCTTTTTGTATGGGCAAGCAAAATTTTAGGCGATCCGGGACAGTGCACCCGAAATCATGCAGATAGCGTAGACTTTAGCACACGAAATCTAAGAATCGTCTTGAATTCCTATTTTATGGCCCTAAAACGCCAAAAAAATGAGGAACAGTCATGACAAAGCAATGACTATTGTTCATTAGGTTGTTTTTTATAGGCCCAAATATTTTTAGGAGATTTAGGGTTGGTCGGTCGCCCGAATTCATGCAGATGGCGTGGACTAGCACACAAAAATCTGAGAATCATCCTTAATTCACATTTTATGGCCCTAAACGCTAAAAAAATGAGGAAGGGTCATGGCGAAGCGATGACTATTGTTCATTATATTATTTTTATGGGCCATAAAATTCTAGGAAATTCGGGGCGGGTTTTCCGAATTCATGCAGATGGCATGGCGAAGCAATGAGTAGTGGTCACTATGTCATTTCCTATCGACCTACGAAATTCCAGGTCAATCATAGTTCGTTAAAGAATTTTTTTAAAATCAGCATATACTAATACACAAGCAAAAAGTGAATATAGTCATATATTCGTGTTGTATGACCCCGAAATACCAAAAAGTTAAGTCGAAGTCATGGAAAAGCAATGAGTATTGGTTATTAGGCCATTTTCTATGGACCTACCAAATTGCAGGCCAATTAGAGTCCGTCACAAAAATTCTACAAAAAATCAATATGTGCTAATACACACAAAAAAATAGAAATAGTTACAAATTCATTGCATGACCTCGAAACGCTATAAAATGAACTAGTACGTCGTGGCGAATTGATGAGTATTGTTCACTAGGCCGCTTCCTATAGGCTTATAAAATTTTAGGCCAATCAAATCCGTCAATTTTTTTTATAAAATTAGCATGCACTATTACACACGAAAAAATCAATATAATCATAAATTCGTGTTGCATGATCTCGATACGCCGGAAATAAAATCAAAAGTCATAGTGAAGCAAAGTTTGTCCTCAAAGTCCTAACATATGTAGATTGAAGTCTCAACTCCATGGATGTAAATAGGGCATTCTTCTCCTCATAAGAACAAGCGAAACAGTTCTGTGCAGCTGCAAATATATCCACCAGAATAATAACTTCAAGTACTAATAACTAGTCGAGTTCTAAATTTAATATATATACATATTTAATGAACTTCTTAACACAAATACACTATTTGATCACCCGTATCCGAATCTCTACCTCCACCTGCTTAACTTGATCTTTGGAGGGAGCTCAACATGAAATTCATTCTGAGCTGCAGAGACCATATATTGGCACATACTGTCAATTCAAAATTAGTTGGCCTTCTTTCTTTAAAAATGATCTTGAAAAAATAGAATGGCTTCCTCAGCCATTTAGTAAGCAATATATCATCATCAAATCATTGCTTAGTCAAAACCGTGAATTGCCTATGTTGCTCAGGCTCTTCAAAAATATGGCCACACATCTGTCGGATCCCTTAAAATGCACTACTTTTGAAGAAATCGTCATGCACTTTACTATATTTTTCAAGAGTCCGAACAACGTAGCATAACTTAGGAGATTGGCACAAGATAAAATTTTGTAATTTAATGACATATGGATTGGGCATGCCTTTCTGATAGATTAAATATGCAACTACATACAAACTACCAGTCTGATTCTGCTATTTTAAAATGGAGGTCCAAAAATATATGGAACTAAAAAATTATTGGAGACCAAATAAAAATCCATATATAATCTCCGGTAATTTACAATAGCTAGCTTTACAGGCTATCAATCAATCAACTACTAGAAGAGACTCTTAGTTAAGAACTTCACTTTCCGGGAACAAAGTTTGTGGCGTAGGCCCAGGCGTTGTTGTTAACTGGGTCAGCAAGGTGGTCGGCAAGGTTCTCCAATGGACCCTTCCCGGTGACGATAGCCTGAACAAAGAATCCAAACATGGAGAACATGGCAAGTCTGCCATTCTTGATCTCTTTTACCTTTAGTTCAGCAAAAGCCTCCGGGTCTTCAGCAAGGCCTAATGGGTCGAAGCTGCCACCGGGGTAAAGT
>MU683177.1:0-15663 GCA_026770625.1 Nicotiana glauca | reverse complement strand
AGGAGGATCTTTATTACAATTTCAAAATCTATAATACATAGAGTAAAATCTGGAAATCAAGAAGAAGAAGAAACTAGGTGCCGCGAACGCCGGCGGTCACCTTGCTTAGCTACGATAGAAATACCTTCAATCTGCTACTAACCCGCTACCGGGTGAACAATACCTGCAACTGCACGTGAGGTGCAGGGAGTAAAGTGAGTAATTCCAACTCAGTGGTAATAAGAGTAAATAATAACTTAGCAGCAATAAACCACGTAAAGCAAATCAACATGCTATATAGTACAGTGTAACCCTTTGAGAGAACATGGAAAACGTGAAAAAAAATCCTTTAGAAAATATCTTGACTTAGTTCAAAACTTCTTTTGAAAATATCCTTTTCCAACAGTTAAGCAAATGAATGCGAAAACACTTAGTGCGAGTCAGCACAAAAGCCAGCCCCTCGGGCATAAACAAGTATACAGAAATGAGCTCATAAAACTTGCCTCCCAGGCAATATTCTTGTTCCTGGTCAGCCATTGTTACCTGACTCGTTTACATCATACAGTGTCACTGTTACCACTGTCTAAGATTTATCCTCTTTAAGAGTGATCAGACAATATCAGAACAGCAAATAAATATCTCAAGAAATAACACAAATAACGAATAGTAAACAAATGTATGAATGCAATGCAATGCGTATGACGGTACACTCCAGTACCCACTACGGCATGCAGTCCGATCCATTTAACGTCGACGGCGTTCATTGGGGGTGTGTACAGACTCCGGAGGGGCTCCTACAGCCCAAGCGCAATATCAGCCAGGTATTGGCATAAAACAGTTTCTCGGCCTCAATATCAATATATAATAATCGCTACGGCGTGTAGCCCGATCCATATCAAGGAAACATCCTCACCACTGGGTCCCCGACCCATCTCAGTCAAATAAGTCCACAGCCAATCGGGCGTGACATACTATAGGGACCTCGGCCCTCATATCCTTTTCATTTAAGGTTCATGTATAAAACACAGTTATTATATTGTTTTTAATATTTGAAAACATGACTGAGAATTTATGTTATGCACACAAGTGAGGAAAAACACATAAAGATCCCCTAAGGATTCTACAGGTCGGCACAAGGTCCCAAACACGGCAATCAGCCCAAATTATGATGATAACAAATAATTTCAGTCACATACGCGGTAAAAAATCAATAACCGGGACGGACCAAGTCACAGTCCCCCAATTGTGCTCTACCCCACGCCCATATCCGGCGTGTAAGTCACCGCAATACAGCACTATGATGTGCAAATCCGGGGTTTCAAACCCTCATGATATCATTTACAAGTATTACTCACCTCGAACTGGTGAAATTCCTCGCTCGCGATGGCTTTGCCCCTCAATTCGGCCTCTACGCACGTCGAATCTAACCAAAATCAGAGCGAATGCATTACAATATGCTAAGGGAACAGTACCCAATCGAAAACAATCGAAAAATAGCAAAAATCTCGAAACTAGCAAAACCCGAGCCTCGGGCCCACTTCTTAAAAAATTACGAGAATTACATCATCGGAATCCTCATCTCGCCACGAGTCCGTACATATAAAATACATAAGAATCGGAGCCTATTTGACCCCTCAAATCATCAATTCAACCTTCTTAGGCTTCAAGCCCTAACCTCCATTTTTACCCTTTAATTCCTTGAATTTCAGTGTTTAAATCCTTGTTTTTACACCATAACAACATTATTCGAGTCTATAAATTCATACCTGATGGAATCCCCTTCGAATCCTCTCTTAATCGCCCAAAATCGCCTCTTCCCGAAGTCTAAAATGTTTTTCTTCTTTTCCAAGTTCGTGAACACTGTTCACTATAACACAGGTCCATTTTCCGCTTCTGCGGTCCACTAACCGCACCTGTGGTCATGCTTATGCAGCAATTTGACCACTTATGCGGTCCAACTCGAAAATTCCTAGGACCGCTTCTGCGATCCAAACACCGCTTATGCGGTTTACCCTCGACTGCTTCTGCGGTCTAAAATCCGCTTATGCGGACCCGCTTACGTGTACAACCTTTCGCTTATGCGGAACTCCCCTGGGCCACTGACGATCGCTTATGTGGCTCCCCCTCTGCATCTGCGGAAGCGTTTAAGAGGCTCCATTTCTGCAGATGCGGAAATACCAGAAGACAGAAAAATCTGACTGCAAAAAAGGCTTCAAACTCTCGTTTTAACCATCCGAAATCACCCCGAGGCCCCCGGGACCTCAACCAAAAACACCAACGCATCCAACAACCTTATTCAAACTTGTTCCAATCCTCAAAACACGTCAAACAATGCTAAAACCAATAAAACACATCGGATTCAAGCCTAGTTTTCATCAAAACTTCCGAAATGCACATTCAATCAAAAACCCGACCAAACAATATCCGAATGACCTGAAAATTTGCACACATATCTAAAATCACCTAACAGAGCTACTGAAACTCTCGGAATTCCATTCCGACCCTCGGATCAAAATCTCACCCATCAACCGAAATTCATCAAAATTCAAACTTCGCCAATTCAAGCCTAATTCCACACCGAGCCTCCAAAATCAATTCTGATTGCACTCCTAAGTCAAAAATCATCCCCGGAAGCTAACAAAATCACCGGAATTCCCATCCGAGCCTTCTAACTATATAGTCAACTTCCGGTTGACTTTTCCAAAACAAGCTTCCTTCTAAGAGGCTAAGTGCCGCATTCCAACTAAAACCAATTCCATTCAACCCAATCAACTCAAATACTGATAATGAAATACGAAGCAACACAATATGGGGAAATGGGGAGGAAACACATGAGACGACGGGTCGGGTCGTCACAATGATAGAGTTGTTGAGGGTTATTAAAGACCCAGAATTAAGGTCATAAATTATTGACAAGTTTCCTACTAATTTAGAGGAAGAAATAGAGGTGGATAATATCCCATCTCCAACAAGACCTTACACCATGTCTGCAATTCAACGATGGTGAAAAACAAAACCCAGCCTGATAGGCTAGCTACAGTCCAAGATTTGAGCACATAAATAACTTATCTCAAAAAGCAAATCTCGGAATTAAAGTCTTCTCATATAGCATTGGATAAATGAGTTGTCAGATTAGAAAATTCTGAAGTAATTACTTCAAACTCCAATGTAAAAATCACTGAGCTTAATACAGCTCCAAGTTCTTCAGAAGAAAATACTGCTAGTACTTTACTTGCTTCCATAGATTTTTCTGAAGATGAATTTTTAGAAAAACTCCAATATTTTGTCACCCAAAAGTTTTTAATAAAAATAACTCTGCTAATAGACTACAATTTCAAAAAATAGTTTATTGCTTTATTTGACAGTAGAGCATATTTAAATTGTGTAAAAGAAGGGGTAATACCCTCCAGATATTTTCATAAAACCACTCACCGTTTAAAAAATGATAGTGGTAATTCTATGGGTATTTCATATAAATTACCTAAAGCCTATATTTGCCAACAGGATATATGTATTCCTAAAACTTTTGTTCTAGTAAAAGATATAGACAAGGATGTAATACTTGGTGTTCCATTTTTTATAAAATTAATTCCTTTTTTATATTGGGATACAAAAAGTTTTACAGGCACTTATGGTGGTAAGAGTATCACTTTTGAGTTTATAACTCAGCTTGTCCAACGTTTTCTGAAAGAGATTATTTTTAATTATAATTCTTCAAAGGAAAATCAAATTGAATTTTTGAAGAATGAAATTTGTTCCATTACTATTGATCAGGATTTAAAAAATCCTAAGTTAGTTGAGAAAATAAACTATAGAAGTATTGAATTTGCTTCTAAATTTTCTGATATAATTACTGATAAAACCCAGCTCCAACGATTTCTTGGAAGTTTGAATTATATTTCTCCTTTTACAAAGGACCTTGCTCAGGATACTGCTCTCCTTTATGATAGATTAAAGAAGAACCCCAAAGCCTGGACTGATAGTCATACTGAATCAGTCAAAAGAATTAAACAAAAGGTTTATAANTGCTCTTCTTTATGATAGATTAAAGAAGAACCCCAAAGCCTGGACTGATAGTCATACTGAATCAGTCAAAAGAATTAAACAAAAGGTTTATAACCTCCCTTGTTTAACTCTTGCCAATCCTACTTGGCCAAAGATAGTAGAAACAGATGCCTCTGATATAGGTTGTGGTGGTATTTTAAAACAATGTTCACCATCAACAAGAATATCTTGTTCAGTTTTATTCTGGAAAGTGGAATAACGCCCAGAAAAATTATGCGACTGTGGCAAAAGAAATTCTTGTAATGTGTTATGAAATTTCAGACTGATTTATATAATCAAAAGTTTATTATTAAAACTGATTGTCAAGCTGCAAAATTTATTTTTAATAAAGATTTCAAACATGATGTTTCTAAACAGATGTTTGCTAGATGGAAAGCTTTGTTAGCACCTTTTGATTTCGAAATAATATATAAAAAAGTGTCTGATAATACCCTTCCTGATTTTCTTACAAGAGAATATTTGAACTCATAAGTTCCCTTTTTAATATTGTTAATTATGAATGACTACATAATGTTTTTAGGAGAAGAAACTTTAATCACTATTCTTAGGGTGATTCCATTGTGTAGAGATTTATAATTGATAAAATTGTTGATGATGTTATGGATGAATATGAACAATTTTTTAACGAATTTTCCATCCATGACTATTCTGATGAAACTGGTACTAATTTAGAAGATATCATACAAGATATGATACAATTAGGCCATTTTTATGATAATAGAATAGATCATATTCATGATTTGGATCTTGATAATACTGAAGATCGTTCTTTATTCTAATAACAATTTTTTATGCAGAACATGAGACCTACATACAGACCTCCTCGAGGAAGAGGAAGAGAAAGAGGAAGAGGCTCAAATAATAATAAAGAGAATAATATTCTCGCTCAAATTGGAAATCGACAGCTTATAGCTGCGAACATTACTGGAGGTAATACCGACCACCCATTATACAAGGATTTCATGGATTTCATACAATCCAAAAAGGATGAAGGTACTTCATCAAATACACCTTCTTATACCTCAGTTATAACAGAGGATAGCAGTGAAAATCTTGAGGTTTATAATCGAAAGGAAACAAAAGAGTTAATAATTCTTTTGGAACAATCCGACCTTAAATGGAAGGATAACCCTTGGCAAATAATGGCCAGGTATTTTGATACAGCATCATACGCTACTCCTGCTTATAAATACAGGACACATTATGAGATAATACTCTCTACTACAGGATCAGCTGACATTCAGCATTTTTATCCTGCTACTACAAAGAAAATTTATAATTTTTCCAAAATCATTATCAAGAAGGTCATACCTTCAGATGAATGGGGAATGAGTACCCTTAAGGATCGAGAATATACTCATCATGAACAAAAAGTCTCAGTTAAATTTAATTATTGGGACTATATAGAAAGTTTAATATAACTTTTCTTTATGAGAATCCTAATAGGAAACACTCTTGGTTTATTAAACTCTTTTCTAATATGTACAGTCAACAAATTCCAAATTGGTTTTTTAAACGGTGGAAGTTATATGGTCCATCATTGGAAATATTTCCTCCTTTATTTAAATATTTATATACTCAATGGGTAGACATATCTCCCAGAATTATTTCGTTACAAAAAGATAATATCTTTTATGATGAAATTGCATTAATGTATTTCTTTATAGAATTTTTCAGTTCCATGGATAATGAAATAGGATGTTCAAATTGGTTATACCGATGAAGGAATTCCTTGCCTTCAGAGAATTTTTTATAATAAATTCTGGACCAAATTACTCCAGACAGACCCCCAAGGCAAACTATTTGGTGAAGAATTAATTCAACAAATTCAAACCAAGATAGACTCATATGTGAAATTAGACAGAGCAGATACTGCAGGGGACAAATTAAGTCCTTTCGAGATGATTACTAAAAGTCTTCAAATGAAGAAAGGATCTCTCTCCAAGAAACAAATCCTCGCTTCATACTTTGAGGAAATAAAGAAAGATATAGCAAAAAATTTCGGAACAGAAGTCAGTGACGATATATCCATGGCTTCTTTGGGTAATACTTCCGATGAAGAAGAATGTGTAGCAGGGGAAGCTCAAAGCACCTCAAAAACAGAAGTTAATATTAATGAGATAGAAGACTTCCTTGCAAAGTTGAAGGAAAGTGCTGAAGAATCTTCAGAAAGAAAAGACAAAAAAGGAAAAGGAAAAGCATGAATGACTGAAGGCCCCGTAAATGAATTATTGGGGTAATGAAGACGAATAACTTTAATAAAGTTAAATTTAATAATGTAGCGGACCCCTCCATTATTGAAGAGAATCTACTTTAATAAAGTAGTTTTGTCTGTTTGTAATTATGCAGGAATATCCTTTTATCTTGTCGGCCACGAGTGAAACTATTATGTCGGCCACTACTGTTGTAATTTTGTTTTATCCTTAGCTGATCCATTATTTAAGGATCATTTTAGTTTAGAAGAAGGCAGGCATTAGCTAAGACATTAGCCATCAGCCAACGCTTTCCCTTCTCTCTAGTTTCTCTCTCCATTCCCTTTGTAAAAATCCTTTGTAATATTTTAAATTTTGTATAGAAAAATCAAAAATATCGCTTGGCCACAAAACAGAAGGTCTCCGGTACTGTTTCTCCCTCCCTCTCTTTCCTAATTTATATTACTATTTAGCCTAAATGAAAGGCTAAATAATTAAGTGTTAGACTTAGCCTTCTAAAGTGTATATATATATATATATATATATATATATATATATATATATATATATATATATATATATATATATATATATATATATATATATATATATATATATATTTACGCTATACTATGCACTTAGAATAAGTGTATTAGGTAATATTATATCGAATATAGCTTATATATATAATATATATACTTACGTTGTACTATGCACTAATTATAAGTGTATTAGGTAATATTATATCGAATATAGCTTATATATATAATATATATACTTACGTTGTACTATGCACTAATTATAAGTGTATTAGGTAATATTATATCGAATATAGCTTATATATATAATATATATACTTACGTTGTACTATGCACTAATTATAAGTGTATTAGGTAATATTATATCGAATATAGCTTATATATATAATATATATACTTACGTTGTACTATGCACTAATTATAAGTGTATTAGGTAATATTATATCGAATATAGCTTATATATATAATATATATACTTACGTTGTACTATGCACTAATTATAAGTGTATTAGGTAATATTATATCGAATATAGCTTATATATATAATATATATACTTACGTTGTACTATGCACTAATTATAAGTGTATTAGGTAATATTATATCGAATATAGCTTATATATATAATATATATACTTACGTTGTACTATGCACTAATTATAAGTGTATTAGGTAATATTATATCGAATATAGCTTATATATATAATATATATACTTACGTTGTACTATGCACTAATTATAAGTGTATTAGGTAATATTATATCGAATATAGCTTATATATATAATATATATACTTACGTTGTACTATGCACTAATTATAAGTGTATTAGGTAATATTATATCGAATATAGCTTATATATATAATATATATACTTACGTTGTACTATGCACTAATTATAAGTGTATTAGGTAATATTATATCGAATATAGCTTATATATATAATATATATACTTACGTTGTACTATGCACTAATTATAAGTGTATTAGGTAATATTATATCGAATATAGCTTATATATATAATATATATACTTACGTTGTACTATGCACTAATTATAAGTGTATTAGGTAATATTATATCGAATATAGCTTATATATATAATATATATACTTACGTTGTACTATGCACTAATTATAAGTGTATTAGGTAATATTATATCGAATATAGCTTATATATATAATATATATACTTACGTTGTACTATGCACTAATTATAAGTGTATTAGGTAATATTATATCGAATATAGCTTATATATATAATATATATACTTACGTTGTACTATGCACTAATTATAAGTGTATTAGGTAATATTATATCGAATATAGCTTATATATATAATATATATACTTACGTTGTACTATGCACTAATTATAAGTGTATTAGGTAATATTATATCGAATATAGCTTATATATATAATATATATACTTACGTTGTACTATGCACTAATTATAAGTGTATTAGGTAATATTATATCGAATATAGCTTATATATATAATATATATACTTACGTTGTACTATGCACTAATTATAAGTGTATTAGGTAATATTATATCGAATATAGCTTATATATATAATATATATACTTACGTTGTACTATGCACTAATTATAAGTGTATTAGGTAATATTATATCGAATATAGCTTATATATATAATATATATACTTACGTTGTACTATGCACTAATTATAAGTGTATTAGGTAATATTATATCGAATATAGCTTATATATATAATATATATACTTACGTTGTACTATGCACTAATTATAAGTGTATTAGGTAATATTATATCGAATATAGCTTATATATATAATATATATACTTACGTTGTACTATGCACTAATTATAAGTGTATTAGGTAATATTATATCGAATATAGCTTATATATATAATATATATACTTACGTTGTACTATGCACTAATTATAAGTGTATTAGGTAATATTATATCGAATATAGCTTATATATATAATATATATACTTACGTTGTACTATGCACTAATTATAAGTGTATTAGGTAATATTATATCGAATGTAGCTTTTATATATATATATATATATATATATATATAAAAGCTATATTCGATATAATATTATCTAATACACTTATACTTAGTGCATAGTTGTGACGACCCAAAGGGTCATTACCTGTTTTCCTATTTATTCCATGCTTCCGAGACCTTAAAAACTTCATTTTTAGTCGCCTCAATTTGCATGCACAGACCGGGCGTGTAGCCGAAAAGCCTAATTCTGTGAAAAATGCTAAAATTTGGTATTAAAATGAATAAGTTTGACTTTGGTCAGCATTTTGGGTAAACGGACCCAGACCCATGATTTGACGGTCCTGGAGGGTCCGTAGAAAAATATGGGACTCGGGTATATGCCCTGAATCGAATTCCGAGGTCTCAAGCCCGAGAAATAAATTTTTGAGTAAAATTGTTTTTCTAAAATTTTTAAGGAAAATTTAGATGAAAATCGATTAGAACGTATTGGTATCGGGCCCGTATTTTTGTTCTGGCGCCTGGTACAGGTCTTATATGTGATTTAACATATTTCTGTGAAACTTGGTTGAAATCGGACGTCGTTTGACGTGTTTCGGACTATAAGTTCTAAATTTGAAAGTTTATGAAGTTTGAAGCAAAACTATTGATTTTGAGGTTTGATTCATTGTTTTTGATGTTATCTTGGCGATTTGATCGCACGGTTAAGTTCGTAAGATGTTGTTGAGTTAGTGTATGTGTTTGATCAGGAGCCCCGAGGGCTCGGGAGTGTTTCAGAGAGGTTTCAAACTTAGGAAAATTGCATAAAATGGCTTCAGCAGTTGCAGGTCCCTTTGTTCTTCGTGTTCCTGATGCCTCTTCCGCGTTCGCGAAGCTTTATATTTTTTCTTCATTGCATTTGCATCAATCACCACGCGATCGAGTAGTGTTATTTGACCGTGAGGGCTTAGCCCTCTTTTCCTCTTCGCGATCGCATACATTTGACCGCGTTCGCATAGTTTGCCAGTGTGACGACCCGACCCATCGTCTCATGAGTTACCACTCTGTTTCCCCCATTTTACGCTTCTTCATGTTTCGTTATCGGTATGTGGTGTGTTAGATTTGATTTGGATTGGTTTTGAAAATAAATGAGACACTTAGTCTCTTTAAGGAAGGCTTAAGTTGGAAAAGTCAACCGAACATTGACTTATGAGTTATATGGCTCGGATGTGATTCCTGGTGATTTGGGTAGCTTTGTGAGGTGATTTGTGACTTAGGAGTGCGATCGGAATTGATTTTGGAGGTCCGGTGTAGAATTAGGCTTGAATTGGCGAAGTTAGTATTTTGGCGAATTCCGGTTGATAGGTGAGATTTTGATCCGAGGGTCGGAATGGAATTCTGAGAGTTTCTGTAGCTTCGATAGGTGATTTGTGATGTGTGTGCAAAATTTCAGGTCATTCGTACGTCGTTTGGTTGGGTTTTTGATCTAATGTATGTTTCGGAAGTTTTTAAAGAACTTAGGCTTGAATCCATTGAGAATTTATGATTTTAGTGTTGTTTGATGTGTTGTGATGATTGGAACAGGTTTGGATAATGTTTTAAGACATGTTGGTTCTTTTGGTTGAGGTCCCGGAGGCTAAGTAAAGTAATTGCTGCTTACAGATTTATCCCGGAGTTGTCGAGGTAGCTGCCTGGCGTCCGCAGGACCCGACTTCTCCCCTTATCCCTTTTGTTTCCGCATCCTAGACTCTTTTATGTGCAGATTTGACACTCAGTTGTATTTAGAGGCTCTAGACTCGTGACCCCAGATCTGTTGGGAGTGTTTTGATAGTTATTATGGTTTTTCCGTATTGTTTCTATTTATTATCGGGTTGGAAATCTTGTTAACTGCTAAATTAACTCTATTAATTGGTAATGGGATTTCGTACTTAGGTTGAGAGTGTTCAAATGGTCGAGCTTGCCTATCAACTGTGTTGGGCGCCATCACGATCGGGATTGGGGTCGTGACAGCCAGATTCCTTCATTGCGTTCGCATGATAGCCCACGCGTTCGCGTAGAACAAATCCTGGACCCCCAGTCTTTTCTCTTCGCGTTCGCATACTTCCCCATCGTGAACGCGATGGTCAGTTAAGTCAACCCTTCGCGAACTCGACTCCCTTTCCGCGAATGCTAAGGGCAAATTCTGCCCCGTTATATTTTTAAAAATTACAGGAACGGTAGCTACGGGATTTTCACAAAAATTCTCGAACCCCTTCTTCTCCAAGGTCCTTAGGCATCCATTGAAGCTTCCTTTCATCAAGACCTCTTGGGTTAGTAAATCCCAACTCGTTTTCTTCATTTCCCATTATTTTTTATTGGATTCCTAAGCTTAAATCATGTAATTTAGGGTAAAAATTGGGGAAAATGGGTAGAACTAGGGCTTTTACTTTTTCTTGATTTAGACCTTGTTTTGGGGTCGAATTTGAGAACAAATTATATATTCGGGATCGTGGGTGAATGGGGGATTTGATTTTGGTCCGAACCTCGTGTTTTGACCAAGCGGGCCTGGGGCGATTTTGGGATTTTTGGGAAGAAAGCTTGGAAACCTATAATTAGACATTGGGTTTGATATGCTTAGAATATATTGATATTATGAAGTCATTATTGTATAGATTTGATTGAGTTGGAGCCGAATTCGAGAGGAAAAGCAGTTGTTGTGTATTGATTTGGCCGTGGAAGTCGAGGTAAGTGTTTGGTTTAACCCTAGCTTGAGGGAATAGGAGTTGAGTCTTGTTTGCTACTTGCTAATTGATCGAGTACGATGTATAGGCATGGTGACGAGTATCTATACATTGGTGTCTAGCATGACCGTGAGTCTTAACTTTGCTAATTGTGTACCCTTGGTTGATCCTATGAAAGTTGCGACTGAATATTGATATTAGTTGTGCCAAGAAGAAGTTGAATAGGATTGGTTATAGCTGACTCTCCCTTGTGGGGATGTTTGTCTGGTTGTTATTGTTCCCTTGCCAGGAAGAGTATTAATTTGATTGTTACCTTGCCGGGATTTTATTGTGTACTGTGTTGAAAGTAAAAGGGGAGCGGGTGGTACGCCTACCATGAGTGATATTGAAATGGGAGCGGGTGGTATGCCTATCACGAGTGATATTGAAATGGGAGCTGGTGGTACGCCTACCATGAGTGATATTAAAATGGGAGCAGGTGGTACGCCTACCACGAGTGATATTGAAATGGGAACGGGTGGTACGCCTACCACGAGATATTGAGAAATGGGATCAGGTTGCACGCCTGTAACAAAATGAGTTGAATATGAAAGTTCCCTTGTCTTTTCATTATTGCTAGAAGTTAAACTGTAGATGTACGTACCATTTCTCCTGATATTTTGCTTCTATCGGTTACCCCTAAAGCATGATCCCTTCCCCAGTTTAAATTGTTATGTTCTTGCTACTTTTCCCTTGTACTTGTATATACATTTGCACAGGATTATCTGAAGTCTGGTCCTAGCCTCGTCACTTCCTCAGCGGGGTTAGGCTAGACACTTACCAGCACATGGGGTCGGTTGTGCTAATGCTACACTCTGTGCTATTCTCACAGGTCCAGGTTTTGAGGAGTAGCAGCAGCAGCATTAGTACGGGAGCAAGCCTTCAGTCCAGCGAGACCCGAGGTAGCCTTGTAGGCGTCCATATGCCTGGCGTCTCCCTTATTCTCTCTTTTTAGTCTGTTGCCTCCTTGTATTCGAGACAAACAGCTTATGTGTTCTTTCAGACCTTTGTATTTAGCATTTCTTAGTAGTTCGTAAGTATTGTGACACCAGTCTTGGGTAGAGGCTCATATTGACTATTCCGCACTTTGATTCAGTTTCTATAATTAAGACTTCCGCTATCATTTAATTTCGTTGCTTTATATTGTTTCCATAAATTGCTAAAAAGGGAAAAATTATGTTGTAAGCGAAAATTAATTAAATTTGGCTTTCCTAGCTTCAACGAGTAGGCGCCATCACGACTCCCGAGGGTGGGAAATCCGGGTCATGACAATAATATAGTGTAAGTATATATATTATATATATATATATAAGCTATATTCGATATAATATTAGCTAATAAACTTATACTTAGTGCATAGTATAGTGTAAGTATATATATATATAAGCTACATTTGATATAATATTACCTAATACACTTATAATTTGTGCACAGTATAGCGTAAGTATATATTATATATATATATATATATACAAGCTATATTCGATATAATATGACATAATACACTTATACTTAGTGCATAATTTTGCGTAAGTGTGTGTATATATATATATATAATATGTTCGATATAATATTACCTAATACACTTATAATTAGTGCATAGTATAGCGTAAGTATATATATATATATATATATATATATATATATAAAAGCTATATTCGATATAATATTACCTAATACACTTATACTTAGTACATAGTATAGCGTAAGTATATATATTATATATATAAGCTATATTCGATATAATAGTAGCTAATACGCTTATACTTTGTGCATAGTTGTCACGACCCGATTCTCAACCCGGTCGTGATGGCGCCTCTCGTGAAGACAAGGTCAGCCAACAAAACAACAACGTCTCTTTCAAAATTATTAAACATAAATGTTTAGATAAATACATCTTAATGTCAATAATACTAAGTATTTACAACCCAACACAACCCGGCCGGGGTATCACAAGTCACGAGCATCTAGAAGGATTTTTATTACAACTACAAAGTCTTTAATGCATAGAATAAAAACCGAAAATCAAGAGGAAGAAACTCGGTGCCGCGAACGCGGGCGGTCACCTTGCTCAGCTACCATAGTAATACCTTCAATCAGCTAATAACCCGCTAACGGGTGAACAATACCAGCAACTGCACGCGAGGTGCAAGGAGTAAAGTGAGTACTCCAACTCAGTGAGTAATAAAAGTAAATAATAACTGAGCGGTAAGAAAACACGTAAAGCACTCCATCATGCTATATAGGGCAGCGCAAATCTTTGAGAAAACAGTAAAACCGTGAAAATCCTTTAGAAAATATCTGGGCTCAATTAAAACTTCCTTTGAAAATATTCTTTCCAACAGTTAAGCAAATGAATGCGAAGACAGATAGTGCAAATCAGCACATAAGTCAGCCCCTCGGGCATAGCACTCCACTAACAATTAACATCAGGGTATTGTGACGACCCGGCCCGTTGTCACGTGAGTTACCACCCCGTTTTACACATATTATGTTGTTCTATGCTTCAATATCAGTATTTGAATGAATCGGATAGAATTGAGTTGGTTTTAGTTGGAAATTAGGCACTTAGCCTCTTAGAAGGAAGCTTGTTTTAGAAAAGTCAACCGGAAGTTGACTATATAGTTAGAAGGCTCGGGTGTGAATTCCGGTGATTTGGTTAACTTCGGGGTATGATTTGTGGCTTAGGAGTGCGATCGGAATTGATTTTGGAGGCTCGGTGTAGAATTAGGCTTGAATTGGCGAAGTTTGAATTTTGGCGAATTCCGGTTGATAGGTGATATTTTGATCCGAGGGTCGAAATGGAATTCCGAGAGTTGCAGTAGCTTCGTAGGTGATTTTGGATATGTATGCAAATTTTTAGGTCATTCGAACGTCGTTTGGTTGGGTTTTTGATTGAATGCGCATTTCGGAAGTTTTGATGTAAACTAGGCTTGAATCCGATGTGTTTTAATGGTTTTAGCACTGTTTGACGTGTTTTGAGGATTGGAACAAGTTTGAATAAGGTTTTTGGATGTGTTGGTGTTTTTGGTTGAGGTCCCGGGGGCCTCGGGGTGATTTCGGATGGTTAAACGAGGGTTTTAGGCATTGTTGCAGGTCTGATTGTCTCAGCCTTCTGGTATTTCCGCATCTGCAGAAAAGGAGCCGCTTAAGAGGTTCCGCAGATGTGGTAGGGAAAGTCGCAGAAGCGATCTTGAGTGGCCCAGGGGATTTCCGCATAAGCGGAAGGTGGAGCGCGTAAGCGGGGCCGCGTAAGCGGATTTTAGACCGCAGAAGCGATCGAGGGGAAACCGCATAAGCGGTGCTTGGAATCGCAGAAGCGGTCCAGATTGTTTTAAGTCAGACCGCATAAGCGGTCAATTAGCTACATAAGCGGGACCGTAGGTGCGGTCAGGGGACCGCAGAAGCGGAAATCGGACCAGTGTTATAGTGAACAGTGTTCGCGAATCTCAGAAGTTAAGAAAACATTTTAGACTTCGGGAAGAGGCGATTTCGGGCGATTTGGAGAGGATTCGAAGGGGATTCCATCAAGTATGAATTTATAGACTCGAATAATGTTATTATGGTGTAAAAACAAGGATTTAAACACTGAAATTCAAGGAATTAAAGGGTAAAAATGGAGGTTAAGGCTTGAATCCTAAGAAGGTTGAATTGATGATTTGAGGGGTAAAATAGGCTCCGATTCTTGTGTATTTTATATGCACGAACTCGTGGCGAGACGAGGATCCCGATGATGTGAATCTCGTAATTTTTCGAGAAGCGGGCCCGGGGCTCGGGTTTTGCTAGTTTCTAGATTTTTGCTATATTTCGATTGTTTTCGATTGGGTGTTGTCCCATTGGTATATTGTGATGTATTCGCTCTGTTTTTGGCAAGACTCGATGTGCGTTGAGGCCGATTTGAGGGGAAAAGGTGTCCCAGGCTTGAGATTTCGCCAGTTCGAGGTGCGTAATGATTTTAAATGATGTCCTGAGGGTTTGAAACCCCGGAATTACACAACATACTGCTATGTTGAGAAGAAACACGCGTTGTATGACGAGTGCGGGGTCATTTACTGTTGGGGATTGTGACTTGGTCCATACCGGTGGATATTGTACCACGTATTTGATAAAGACTTGTTGTTTTTCACCATAATTTGGGCTTATTGCCATACTTG
>MU683174.1:2532-38927 GCA_026770625.1 Nicotiana glauca | reverse complement strand
AACCTTGATTTCAATTCTTGGAAACTCTTTTCACAAGCATCAGACCATTGGAATTTAACTGCTTTCTGTGTCAATTTTGTCAAAGGAGAGGCAAGAGTAGAAAACCCCTCCACAAACGTCCTGTAGTACCCAGCTAATCCCAAGAAACTGTGAATCTTGGTTGGAGTGGTAGGTCTAGGCCAATCTTCACTGCCGCAACCTTCTGAGGGTCAACCATAACTCCTTCCCTGGAAACAACATGACCCAAGAACGCGACAGATTCAAGCCAGAATTCACATTTTGAAAATTTTGCATATAATTGATGTTGCTGAAGAGTCTGCAATACTGCCCTGAGATGGCCAGCATGGTCCTCCCAACTTTGGGAATATACTAGAATGTCGTCAATGAACACTATCACAAAGGAGTCTATGAAGGGCTTGAAGACTCGATTCATAAGGTCCATGAAAGATGCTGGGGCATTTATTAGCCCAAAAGACATTACCATAAATTCGAAGTGCCCATACCGAGTTCTGAAAGCTGTTTTTGGAATATCCCGCTCCCGTATCTTCAACTGGTGATACCCGGACCGCAAGTCAATCTTTGAGAAACATGCAGCGCCTTGTAGCTGATCGAACAACTCATCTATTCTTGGCAAGGGATATTTTTTTTTGATTGTGACTTTGTTAAGTTGCCGGTAGTCAATACACATCCGCAGCGATCCATCCTTCTTTCTCACAAACAAGACCGGTGCGCCCCATGGCGACACACTTGGCCGTTTGAAACCCTTTCCTAACAAATCTTTCAATTGCTCCTTTAGTTCTTTCAATTCTGCCGATGCCATCCTGTAAGGTGGAATCGATATAGGCTCTGTGCCTGGCATCACGTCGATCCCAAAATCAATCTCCCTATCTAGTGGAATCCCAGGGAGCTCATCTGGAAAGACATTCGGAAATTCATTCACAACTGGTACAGAATCAAGGCTAGGTGCCTCGGCATTGGTGTCTGCAGCTCGAACTAGATGATAGATACACCCCTTCTTGATCATTTTTGCGGCCTTAAGGTAGGAAATAAACCGACCTCGAGGCACTACATTATCTCCCCTCCATTCAATGATGGGCTCATTAGAAAATTTGAGCCTGATAGTTCTAGTCCTACAATCAAGTTTGGCAAATCATTAGTAAAGCCAATCCATTCCCATTATTACGTCAAAATCCACCATTCCCAACTCGATAAGATCGGCCATAGTATCCCTACCACGCACCGTAACAACACAACCCCTATGAACACGAGCAACCAAAATTGACTCACCAACTGGGGTAGATACTGAGAATGGCTCATGAAGCTGTTCTGGTTCTATCCCAAATCCCATAGCAACAAACGGGGTAACATATGATAAAGTGGAAGCAGGGTCAATAATCGCGTACACATCATGAGATTGAACTGTCAGAATACCTGTAACAATATCTGGAGAAGCCTCTGTAGACTGACGGCCACTCATAGCATAGAATCGGCTGGGACCCCCCGAACCCGGTATACCACCCCTAGCTGCACCACGCTCCGCAGGTGCAGGGGCACCTCGAGCTAGAGAGGGGGCTGAAGATGTGGCAGCTGCTGGACTGGAGGACTGAGTTGTGCCCCTACCTGTTCCCTGGCGAGACGCACGATAGTGTCTCTAAATATGGCCCCTCATCCAACATCCAGAACATATGGGCAACTCCGTGTAGCAGACCCCCGAGTGCATCTTCCCATACTTGGGACACGGGGATCTCTGCTGCTGCTGAAACCTCTCCCCTGGCCGACCTCGCTGGCGGAATCCCCTGTTGCCCTGACCGGGCCTAAACGACTCCACTGCTGCTGGCTGGGCCCTGATGGCGGTGCACTGACTGAAGACTGTGCAAGAGACTGGGACGGTCCTGATAATCCTACCCTAAAAGCTGATCTTCCCCCACCTAGGGACTCTTCTATGTTGCCCGTAGACCGGGCCTTGCTGTTACTCTCTCTCGCCATTCTGTTCTTCATCTTACGGTCCTCTGTGGCCTGAGCAAAGGCTACCATCCTCCCGTAGTTCATGTCAGAATTCAATGCTTCTGTAGAAGCCTCATTAATAGTCAAATGGTTAAGACGTTGAACAAACCGACGCACTCTAGCCTCCATGGTGGGCAACATGTGAATAGCATACTTGGACAAGCGGGCAAACTCCATATGGTACTCCCATACACTTTTGTCACCTTGCCTCAGATTTTCAAATTCTGCTGCCCGGGCTGCCCTTGTCTCAGCGGGCAAGAAATGATCAATGAAAGCATCGGCAAACTCACTGCACCTCGCCGGAGGGCGCCCCTCTTCTCGAGAGTCCTCCCATAACTCAAACCATGAATAGGCCACCCCTTTCAGACGGTAGGCAGCCAACTCTACTCCCTCTGTCTCAGTCGCACGCATCACCCTGAGGGTCTTGTGCATCTCATCAATAAAGTCCTGAGGGTCTTCTTCTGAGTTGGCACCCGTGAATACCGGAGGGTCTAACTGAAGGAATCGGTTTACCCTGGAACTAGTAGAATCCCCTGGCGGGCTGGATGAACTGGGTGCAATATTTGACCTTTGGGCCTGAGAGGCCACCAACTGAACCAACATTTGAATAGCTCCCCTAAGATCCCCATCAGAAATGCTAGAACCGGATGCTGGGACTGGAGGCGGGACAAGAGCATCAACAGGAGGTATAGTGGTACGCTCCGTAGTTGTAGGGACTGAGGTGGTTTGTTCTGGAACAGGAGGATCCAGCAGAGTAATAGCAGGGCAGTTACCCCCACCCGCAACATGAATCAGTGACTCATCAACCACTCTTGGGGTGGCATTGTCTTCTTGGACAGTTCTTGCCTTCTTCTTAGGTGCCATTTACTGAAATGTTGAACAATACACCGATTACGAAGTAAACAATTTCACCGCACGATCCAGAATATCAAAGAAGGGTGAAATTCCTAAATATCCGAATAGCCTCCAACTTATAGATGTGGTCGACTTCACACCGATAAGAAGGACTCTACTAGACACGGCTCCAAGACATCCTAGGATACTTTCAAAACCTTAGGCTCTGATACCAAGTTTGTCACGCCCCAACCTCAGGAGGCGCGACCGGCGCTCAATCAAGTAAACCCGACTAAGCAAGCCTTACCAAACACTTTCTACCCCAACTCAATATGAATGCGGAAACTCATGCCTTTGATTAATTTAAACGATAATACACAGTGTATACCACATTACTGGTTCATTTCATATAATAAAAATTTACCGTTCATAAGCTAGCTTCATAGATTCTGTTAGAGTTACGGCTTAAGGAGATCACAAATTTAGGATTACAACATATACATGTAGTGGACTCCTCGAAACTTGTACATAACCCACACTAGTGTCTTTGGAGCCTCTAAAGATACAACAGACAAGCATGACTATGCCGGCAACAAGGCCCCGGCTATACCTCAAAAGTGAAAAGTTGTAATAACAAAAGATACACCATATAGCCCCGTGGAAGAATAAGGGGCTCACCGAGACTTCGAGTAGAAGAACGCTCCGCTACACACGGTCGGCACTGTCCGCTATGGAGCCACCTATAATCATAACACGAATGTAGCGGCCCCGGCAAAAGGGACGTCAGTATATTTTAATTGTACTGGTATGTATAACTGAACACCATTTTACTAGAAAGAACTATCAAATAGATATAAGCAATTAATACGGGCAAATCAAAGAAACAATTCATATAATTCTTCATACAATTTCCACAACACAGATTAGGGCAATTCTGTCACGTGTTCACCACCATTCTCATTACCACCGCCAACTCGAGCGGAGTCCGGTCACGACCCGACCGGCTAGGTCACCTCATTGGAGGTATTACTCACGATCAATATTTTATTTCTCTTATCCGGAATCCAATATCGGCACATTACCACCATGTGTGCGGTATGGTATCCGATCACGACCCGACCGGCTAGGTCACCTCATTGGAGGTATTACTCAATTCTCATAAGTCAACACCTTCAGATATCTATCCCACACATATCAAGGATAATTCCGGTTACAAATCACGGATAAATGAGCACATAGCTAGCATGAATAGTTCTTTATTTCAATGTCGACTTATGGCCCAAGTAATTCAACACATAATTACTTTTCATCATTCTCTAATTATCAAGATTTGTGCATTATTCACCTTGAGGCACATCCTTCACGAATATGTATAGTTATATGCAATTCAATTAATGCGTAACGACAATCAATACTCTAGCCAATTTAACTCTTACCATACCTTCGCAATGACAACGGAGCTCAATTTCTAATAAAAAGGGGTTTTAGCCATACATACCTCAATAAAGCTGTTCCTTACTCTTTTACAAATTTTCGGAACTCTTAGCGCTTCGATCTATTGAGCAAGAAATTTCAAATTAAAATAGAGAATTAGAGACGAAACTGAAGTTCTAGCTTGGTTCGAGCATATCGTCAAACACTAAAGGTGCATTGTGATCTTAGCCCCTTTTTGTGAGGAATTTCTATCATTTTATACCCCCAATTGCCTCCTTTTTAATTTTACTACTTTCCAATACTCTATGGTGGTATGCATGCAAGAGATTCATTCTCATACCCATGAATTACTTCCTTAATGACCCCATATGGCTAAGTATACAAATATAAGCTGAGGTGATGGACCCTTACCTCTTGGGATGAAAATTCAAGAGCCTTCACTTGATTAGTTTCAAGGATATAGCAAGATTCTAAGGAGAATTTGATGGGGGGACACTTTCCACCTCTAAGACCCTCTTTGTCTCTCTAACAATCTCAGAAAATAGGCTTAGAATGAGCTATAATGTCGAATATATCGATAGGGAGGTCGGGTTAAAAATTAGAAAATTGGAGCCCCGAGTGAATTATACTATCAGATTTGCGATCGTAGAATGAACATGCGGTTCGCATAATGGACCGCAAAATACCTCCCAAAAACCATACGTTCTGACTCAGTCTGTGGTAATAATGCGGTCCGCATTCACGTTCTGCGGTCGCAAAGTGCACCGCAGAACTGACACTCACAAAATTCAAAGGAGAAAATGCGACGACTATGCGGTCCGCATTTCGATTATACGACCGCATTTCGACCGCATAACTGAATTCATTTTTGATGAACATTCTGCCTCACTCTGTGGCAGATATGCGGTCCGCATTTTTATTATGCGACCGCATTTACTAATTTCTAACACATGATACTAGCTTGGCACCACGGGATCCGGGTTTTTTAGTAGGGATTTCACGGGGCCTTACATTGCAAGAATATATGTGAAGGATGTACCTCAATGTGTTCAATATGTTATTCTTGGTAAATGAGGATATGTGAAAAATAGGAACTATGTGCTAAAATGCCTAGACTTCAAGTCAAGTTTCAATTGAGATTTTGATGCCAAATTGTGTGAGAAAACTCGTTATGGTTGATCCTCCGATCCTCCGAATTGTTCTTATGTGTACCAAATGTATTTGATTGATTGTGTCTAGTTGTTGGTAATATACAAAGATGTTTGTAAGTGAAGTAAGTGACTGTGTAGATGTGGTAAGATTGAACTTTGGATTCTTGTTGTGATTGGTACTTTACATGAATTGGTGTTGTGACCCTATAATTGTAAAAGATGCATTCCAATATAATCAAGCTGCTATTGTTGATAACTTAAAAAGGGTGCAAGGAATATGAATCATGTATTGAAATGCTAAGACCTTAAATTGAGATTGAGTTGCATATCTTATGCTAAACTATGTGAAATCCTCTATGTGTAGAGATTTTTAAAGTAATCAAATGAATTTGGGAAATAGATTGTGGCCAATGTGCCGATAACTTGAATTATAATTGTATAATGTCATGATTGAAAAAGAAGGATTCACGAATAATTGGTGTAATTATTTGCTTATGCCTTTGATGTGTATTTTTATTGCGGGTTGGTGTACCCCCTCTATTGATTTGGAAGAGCCCCTGGTGTTTAAAGTTCCATTTTCAATAAACATGAGGTGTATCATCTCTGAGATATTGTATATGCCGAGGATTCATGGTTCCTCTCATGTGTACTTGACATCTTGAATTGAATGGCTTGTTGTTGAAATTAATATTGATGTGAAATATGTGGAGATTATGTGAAATGAGGGAAATAAGAGATTGAGTTATGAGATATGGCCTAGTGCCAAGTATGTTGTAATGATTGTGGCCCCATATGCCAATTAATTGATATGTGGAACCTATGGATGGGCTATGAAATGCATAGGTGTATAATATGATATGTGAACCCTATGGACGGGCTATGAAATGCATAGGTGTATAATGTATTATGTGAACACTATGGACGGGCAATGAGACGCATAGGTGTATAATATTATATGTGAACCCTATGGATGGGCTATGAAACGCATAGGTGCATAATGTAGTATGGGAACCCTATGGACGCGCTATGAGATGCATAGGTGTATAATATGATATGTGAACCCTATGACGGGCTATGGAACGCAACCTAGAGGTATGAAAATTATGTGAAAGCTATGTGATCCCTTTTATTTGTTGATGTGGGAATTATTAAAGCTTTTGATTTACTTTTATGATCTCTTTATTCTTGTTTGACAATTATTTCTAATGACTAGGTGCTAATGATTTCTTTATTCTTGTTTGATAGTTCTTTCTAAGCAGATGGTGTTTAGTTATACATACTAGTGCTATTCAATGACACTAACGTCCCTTTTTTTTTAAACCGCTAGGAAATCGCCTAGGTCTAGTTTTCATTAATAATGAAAAGAAAAATACAACAAAAGGAAAAGCAGAAATAAGGGGGACAATAGCACCGGTATTGTTGTCTATATGCCTTGGCTATATAATCACTCCTCTGCGACTCACATTGCCTATGACAGCCTCATGTAGAGGATTCATGGAGTAGGTGCCGGCAAAGTCTCACGAGGGCATCTTATCTCATAGCCATGTGGATATTTTCCAACGGCATAAGACCAAGGCAACACAAACCAGGCTAAACCTTACCTTACTAACGTCCCTTTTGCCGGAGGCGCTATATTTTTTTTAAAGAATGTAGGTGGATCCATAGCGGATAGTGCCGATCGTGTGTAGCGGAGCATCCTCCTTCCCAAAGATCTTGGTGAGCCCCTTTCTCCTTCAAGGGGCTATATTGCACATCTTCTTATTTTAGATTTTCACTTTTGAGGTATAGCCGGAGCTTTGTTACCGGCATATCCATATTATTCTTTAGTTGTAGTTAGAGGCTCCGTAGACAAGTTGTGGGTAGTGTCGGGCATGGGAATTTAAAATAGAAATATTGATGTTTGGAAATGATGTATAAAACTTGTAATGCTCTTAATATGGCGAATGAAGTTTCTAATGAAAATGAAATGGATATCGTTAATGATATGTTTACAGAATTTGATTAATGGATTCCATCTCCAGTTTATTCATGAGTTAGTTTGGGTAGAATGAGATCTAACAGGCTTGCTCGGTCGGGTTTACTCGGTTGAGCACCGGTCGCGTTCCTCGGATTTTGGGGCGTGACAAACTTAGTATCAGAGCCTAAGGTTTTAAAGTGTCCTAGGATGTCTCGTAGCCGTGTCTAGTAGAGTCCTTCTTATCGGTGTGTTGTCGACCACATCTATAAGTTGGAGGCTACTTGGGCAATTAGGAATAACACCCTTCTTTGATATTCTGGATCGTGCGATGAAACTGTTTCCTTCCTAATCAATGCATTGTTCTATCTTTCAGTAAATGGCACCTAAGAAGAAAGCGAGAATTGGCCAATAAACCAATGCCACCCAGGAGTGGCAGATGATTCATTGCTTGATATTGCGGGTGAGGGTAGTCACCCTGTTATTACTCTACCGGATCCTTCTATTCCAGAGCAGACTACCCCAGTTCCTACACCTACGGAGGGTACCAATATCCCTCCCGTTGATACTCGTATCCCACCTACAGCCCCAGCTTCCAGTTCTGGTGTTTCTGATGGGGATCTTAGGGGAGCTATTCAGATGTTGACTCAGTTGGTGGCATCTCAGGCCTAGAGGTCAAATGTTGTGCCTAGTTCATCCAGCCAGCCAGGGGATTCTACTAGTTCCAGGGTAAACAGATTCCTTCAGTTAGACCCTCCGGTATTCACAGGTGCTAATCCAGAAGAAGTCCCTCAGGACTTTATTGATGAGATGCACAAGACCCTCAGGGTGATGCGTACGACAGAGATAGAGGGAGTAGAGTTGGCTTCCTATTGTCTGAAATGGGTGGCCTATTCATGGTTTGAGTTGTGGGAGGATTCCCGAGAGGAGGGGCGCCCTCTGACGAGGTGGAGCGAGTTTGCTGATGCTTTCATTGACCATTTCCTACCCGCTGAGACAAGGGTACCCCGGGTAGCAGAGTTTGAAAATCTGAGGCAAGGTAATAGAAGTGTGTGGGAGTACCACATGGAGTTTCCTCGCTTGTCCAAATATGCTATTCACATGCTTCCTACTATGGAGGCTAGAGTGCGCCGATTTGTGCAGGGTCTTTCCCCTTTGGTTATTAATGAGGAGACTACAACTGCCTTGAATTCTGATATGAATTATGGGAAGATTGTGGCATTCTCTCAAGCTACTGAGGAACGAAAGTTAAAAATGAAGATAGAGCAAGATAACAACAAAAAGGCCCGATCCGCGAGCAATTTTAAAGGCTCCTACGGTAGGGGTAATAGTGGGAAAGAATCACACATGAGAGTGTCATCCGAACCCACACAGTCAATTCTTCAGACCTCAGCTAGGACGCTACCATCAGGGCTTGATCAGCAGCAGTGGGGCCATAATATGCAAGACCAAGGCAACATGAAATCTAACCAACAGGTCCAGTCAAGTGGGAGCTATCAGAGGCAGCAACGACCCCGTTGCCCTAAGTGTAGGAGGAATCATCTAAGGGTGTGTCTTAAGGGCACTAACAAGTGTTTTGGGTGCGAAGTTAAGGGATATCAGCTAAGACACTACCCCAACAACCAAGGAACAACAAGTAAGTCCCTTAACCCCTTTTTGTTCTATGATGTGTGTGAATAGTTATGACCATTTAATTGCGTGCCATGGAAGACTGACCACGGGGTGATACTTTCTTACATGTTTAGACCCCCAAACTCGGTAAGTTTATCTCATGCGGAAATGATCAGGTGAGATTGGAATAGGATTTGAGGTGTTTACACATGCTTACAATGCGAATTAAGTGCTTAGAAAGGATGTTTTTATACCGAGTATAGTGGTACGTCACGTATTAGGCTCGGCATGGTATTGATGTAATACGGTAGAGTGATTGCCTATGCATCCAGACAATTGAAGGAGAGAGATATGGGTAATAGTATATGTACTTTGTCATTCAATAGGAGTGTGATGTTTTCCCATAGTTGTTCCTCATGAATTTGTGTTTTCATATGCCTATGTCTAAGAAGGTAGTGATAAAAGAGGGGTGTGAATTGATTTGATTGAAATATATGATCATGGTAATATCCTATATGATGCACTACTGGAAAGAATCATCGTGGCTTGACTTCATATGGATGGTTGATTGAAATGAAATTATACTCTTATTGATGAACACCTTTGTGATTACATTAATAGTTGGTAAGTACTATTATGAACACTTGACTGTTTGGTTACTATTAAATTACATTCTTGATGGTATGATGCAATGCGATAGAATTGTGGGTTGTTGTTGTTACCATGAATTGCAATATCTGGTGGAATGTAAATTGTACAGTGGAAATTATTTAAACGTAAAGTTAATGGATAGTTAACTCATGCGAGGTGTCTATTGGTCATCCTTGTTATGTATGTTTGAGAGTTGATATTATTTCCGAGAATGTGATGAAAGAGCTTGTAAGTTATGGAGGTCATCTGAAAGGCTGAAAGTGTCGTGGAAGGAAAATATTTTTGCTTGATTGAATATCAAATAGTTTTGACTTGAAAGGTACTATATAGGTGTTTTGATCTAAAACTGTGCAGTCCATGTTCTGGTATCCTTAAGATAATGTAGTGCTTGTAATACTGAGATTAGTATTGTTGATATATACATTGTGGTGATCTATCTAGTGGTGGATGTGTTGTTAAGACGATTTTGGTGATTCTCTGGCAGGTGGATAGGCCTACTTACAAAGGAGACTCTGCCAAAATTTCTGAAAAATTTATGAGTTAGTCAAAATTTAAGGTCTTGAGGTAGGTAAGAAAAGAGATTTATTATATTAAGCGTTCAAGTCGGACTCTACTCCTCATTCGAGGACGAATGATTCAGGGGGGGGGGGAGAATGTAAGGCCCCGGAAAATTTTGCCAAGTAATTTAGGATTTCGTGGTGTCACGTAGGCTTATTATAATATTTCTATGTGCCATTAACATGGTTTACATCCATTGGATTTGGTAAATGTGTGTATAAGTCTTATGTTAAGTAATTTGGGGTCCAAGTAAAGTCTAATAAAATTTGGAAAAGTTCATAATAGGCTAAAATTCCCAATGATCTTGCACTAGCCCATACTTTGAACGAGCATATCTAAATATTTATAAGGTTTTATGTGATGGATAACCTATCAAATTAAATATCTTTGAGTTTAGTTTCCAACGCTTCAAACCGTTTGTCATTTGGACATTCATACACAAAGTTATGATCAAATTACCAAAAGCTGGAAAAATGCGATTCTGCCGTGAAATCTGCGATCGCAGATTTAACTCTGGAACCGCGAAACCATTCTGCGATCGCAGAATGGTCGCAGAATGAAGCAGAACAGCCCAGTTCTGTGAAATGAGTTCTGCTACGCATCTGCAGCCAGCATTGTCATTATGTGATCCGTTCTGCTATCGCATACTTGACATCGGAGGGTTAATTTTCTAATTTTTGTAACCCGACCCCATTTTAATATATAGCCTTTGGGGCTTCATTTGGGGTCATTTTCTACTGATTTTTGAGAGAGGTGAGATCATTTCTAGAGAGAGAATGAGGAACCAAACATGTAAATCATCCAATCTTGCATCAACCTTCAAGAATCAAAGAGCCCAATCACAAGTTCTTCATCTAAGAGGTAAGATTCTATACCCTAGGTTTTTATTTCAAGTTTGGGGTATAAGGTGGGTTATTGAGGTATGATTACTGTGTGTACTGCTATTATGTATACATGCATGTATAACTTAGATTTATGGGAAGATTGTTTAACATAAATAAGTGAAGATTGGGTTAGGGAATGAAGAAAATCTTGAAAAGGGGATTTGCAATCAAGATGCTCAACTAGTTCTTGATAAAATGCTCAAATGAGCTAGAATTATGAATATCTTCCTAATTTGTGTTCAATTTTGCTATCTCCCAAAATAGATTGAAGTTGCTAGAATTTTCGGAATATCGTAGTAATTATAGGAAAGCTCAAGAAAGGTATGTATGGCTAAAAAACTCCCTCTTCTTAGAAATTGAGCTCCCTTGGTGTCCCTGCGTATGTTGTAAGTCCGGAATTTGATTTATGTAGTATTCATTATATTCAAAGGATTTGGGTGTTGCAAGAATATATGTGAAGGATGTACCTCAATGTGTTCAATATGTTATTCTTGGTAAATGAGGATATGTCAAAAATGGGAACTATGTTCTAAAATACCTAGACTTCAAGTCAAGTTTAAATTGAGATTTTGATGCCATATTGTGTGAGAAAACTCATTATGGTTGATCCTCCGAATTGTTCTTATGTGTACCAAATGTATTTGATTGATTGCGTCTAGTTGTTGGTAATGTACAAAGATGTTTGGAAGTGAAGTAAGTGACTGTGTAGATGTGGTAAGATTGAACTTTGAATTCTTGTTGTGATTGGTACTTTACATGAATTGGTGCTATGACCCTATAGTTGTAAAAGATGCATTCCAATATGATCAAGATGCTATTGTTGATAACTTAAAAAGGGTGCAAGAAATATGAATCATGTATTGAAATGCTAAGACCTTAAATTGAGATTGAGTTGCATATCTTATGCTAAACTATGTGAAATCCTCTATGTGTAGAGATGTTTAAAGTAATCAAATGAATTTGGGAAATAGAGTGTGGCCAATGTGCCGAGAACTTGAATTATAATTGTATAATTTCATGATTGAAAAAGAAGGATTCACAAATAATTGGTGTAATTATTTGATTATGCTTTTGATGTATGTTTTTATTGCGGGTTGGTGTACCCCCTCTATTGATTTGGAAGAGCCCATGGTGTTTAAAGTTCCATTGTCAATAAACATGAGGTGTGTGATCTATGAGATATTGTATATACCGAGGATTCATGGTTCCTCTCATATGTACTTGACATCTTGAATTGAATGGCTTGTTGTTGAAATTAATATTGATGTGAAATATGTGGAGATGATTTGAAATGTGGGAAATAAGAGATTGAGTTATGAGATATGGCCTAGTGCCAAGTATGCTGTAATGATTGTGGCTCCATATGCCGATTAATTGATATGTGGAACCAGTGGATGGGCTATGAAATGCATAGGTGTATAATATGATATGTGAACCCTATGGACGGTCTATGAAACGAATAGGTATATAATGCAGTATGTGAACCCTATGGATAGGCTATGAGACGCATAGGTATATAATATGATATGTGAACCCTATGAACGGGCTGTGAAATGCATAGGTGTATAATGTAGTATGTGAACCCTATGGATGGGCTATGAGATGCTTAGGTGTATAATATGATATGTGAACCCTATGACGGGCTATGGAACACAACCTAGAGGTATAGAAATTATGTGAAAGCTATGTGATCCCTTTTATTTGTTGTTGTGGGAATTGTTAAAGCTTTTGATTTACTTTTATGATCTTTTTATTCTTGTTTGAGAATTCTTTCTAATGACAAGGTGCTAATGATTTCTTTATTCTTGTTTGATAGTTCTTTCTAAGTAGACGGTGTTTAGTTATATATACAAGTTCTATTCAATGGCACTAACATCCCTTTTGCCGGGGGCGCTATATTTTTTTAATGAATGTAGGTGGATCCATAGCGGATAGTGCTGATCTTGTATAGTGGAGCATCCTTCTTCCCAAAGATCTTCGTGAACCCCTTTCTCCTTCAAGGGGCTATATTGCACATCTTCTTATTTTAGATTTTCTCTTTTGAGGTATAGCCGGAGCCTTGTTGCCGGCATTTCCATTTTATTCTTTAGTTGTAGTTAGACGCTCCGTAGACAAGTTGTGGGTAGTATCGGGCATCGGAATTTAAAAAAGAAATATTGATGTTTGGTAATGATGTATAAAACTTGTAATGCTCTTAATATGGTGAATGAAGTTGCTAATGAAAATGAAATGGATATCATTAATGATATATTTATAGAATTTGATTAATGGAGTCCATCTCCAGTTTATTCATGAGTTAGTTTGGGTAGAATGAGATCTAATAGGCTTGCTCGGTCAGGTTTACACGGTTGAGCGCCAGACGCGCTCCTCGAATTTTGGGGCGTGACATTACCAATTATTGGAATCTCGTACGAACGTACCAAAAACAACACAATGAAATAAAGAATGTAAATCATATAGACTGCTGCAGCGAGTAACCCGATCTCACCGTGCAACACAATTCTCCCTTATTCCTCCATGTATTTATCAGTAATAATGAATAAATACGTATTATGGCGTGCAAACCGATCCTACCATATAATCAGAGTCAATATTATAATTCACCCATATTTTACCTGTTGCGGTGTGCAAACCGATCCCACCGTATCAATATAAATTCACCCTTATTTTACCATATCAATCCAACCTAATTGACCATTGAGGCATGCAACTCGATGTCACCATATCAATATAAATAAATTATTAAGCTCTACAAACTACTCACGAATGAAAGAGATTAAATTTAAATCATTATTGAAAAAATCAACAAAAGTCAAACCCCAGGCTCTCTTTGTCAAAACCAAAAAATTGGACCAAAACCCGATTACCTATTCACCCCCGAGCCCGATTATATAATTAATTTCTAAATCTGACTTCAATTCGAGGTCTCAATTCCAATTTTACAAGAATCCCTAATTATACCTAAATTCAATATTTGCGCCATGAAAATCCTAGATTTAATGTTGAAAACTTGTGAAATTCTATGGGCAATTGAGAGAAAATGGATTAAGGTCACTTTTCAATGAATTTAGGAACAAAGGTTCTCACGAAAATCGCCTCTAGGAGCGTAAGAATGAGAATTTAAAAGAATGAGCTAAAATCTCGTCTTTCTCACCCTTTTACCAGGTGCAACCCCACAAATACGAAAAATAATTCACAAATGAGAAGCATTCACACCTCTGTTGCCTTAAATGCGAACAATATGTTCACATATGCGAACTGGAGAAAATCAAAATTGCGACCCAAATATCACAATTGTGAGAAAGCAGGCCACAACCCTGCTTGCAAATGAGAAGTCTCCTTTGCAAATGCAAGGCACGCATTTGCGAGCCATACCTTGCATTTGCAATGTTTCCAGCCCAACACCAGATGAAGTTTTTGCACCAGCTATGATTCAAAGTCGAAAACCACTCTGAAACCAATCTGAAACTCACCTGAACCCTCAGAGCTCCAAACCAAACATGCACACATGTCCAAAAATATTATAGAACTCGCTTGCACGATAAAAACACCAAATAACATCTAGAACAACGAATCGGACCCCAAATCGAATGAAATTTTAAATGAAACTTAAAAACTTTCACTATTTCAATAGACGTCTGAATAACGTCAAATCAACTCCATTTTGCACCAAATTTTGGAAAAAAAGTCATTAATACACTAATGAACCTATACAAAGCTCCGAAACTAAAATCCAAACCCGGTGGCAATAAAGTCAAACTTAGGTCAAACTTGAAATATCTTTAAACCTTTAAACTTCTAATTTTCAACAAATTGCGATTAATAAAGCTAGGGACTTCCGAATTCAATTCCGGGTATACGCCCAAGTTCCAATTCATGCTACGGACCCACTGGTACCATCAAAATATAGATTCGGATTTATTTTCTCAAAAAGTTAACCAAAGTCAACTCAAATGAATTTTGAAGCACAATTTCATATTTTAATCAATTTTTCATATTAGAACCTTCCGGAAGAAGACACGGAGGAAGGTTCAATGGAGCTAATTGAGGTTTTGAAACAAAGAATTGAGGTTTAAACTATAAATGACCTACTGGGTCATCATAATATATATGTATGTATTGATAAATTAAACATTAAATATTATTTATTTAAAATCTATTTATAAAAAATGACTAAAACCGACTGAATTCGGTTGATATTTCCATTAAATTAGTCTTTTAAAAACGTAAAATTGAAATAACGATATATTTCAGTCGGAAATGAGTGGTCAAACAGTCAAACACTAACTTAAATATATCGACTGCAATTTCCGACCGAAGTCGGCCGGAAAATTTTAATTTAGGCCGCCAGGGATGGGTTGCTTCACAATTTTCTATTTTCTCTTTCTCTCACTATTTCTTCCACAACCGTGAACCCTTCCCAAATCCAACCTAAATCAACTCATCAATCCCTTCTAACCCAAAATTAAACCCCCTACTTCGTATCTCCCTGTTCTCCGTTGGTACCACCCCTGCCGCTCCACCACTGCTCCTTCGCCACTAGTGTTGCGCCAACCACTGTCGCGCCACCCCTAAAATCATATTTATCTTATCCCTTTGAAGGTTAGTTATATATATTTGTTAATTTTAGTTATTTAAATTCTTTCAATTATATAAACTAGGGTTAAAATTTGGTATTTTGGGAATATTTCAATTGATTTGTAATTCTTTGGATTTAGGGTGTACTCTTATTGATTTACTTTATGATATTATATAAAGCACTTTACTTAGCTAATTTAGAAGATATTATGTTAGAAGGTTACGATTATACTTTTTCTTATCTAATTTTTATTTTTATTTCAATTTTATTGATCATGGTTTAGGTCTTATGAAAGTATGATTTATGACTTTTTAAATTATGATTTAGGGTTTATTAATTATGATTAATAGTAAGTGAGTTAGTATAATTTAATGGCTTAACTAATTCAATATTCTAGAGAGTCTAATTATGTTTAATGGTAGGGTTAGAAGAATATTATACTAAAATTAATATGCACTCAAATTATTTAAATGTTGTAGTTTGTATCTAAATTTTATTATGTAACTTAATTCTACAAATTAATTTGAATTGTGATTAATATAACATGTAATTTATCTGTTATTTGTGTAGATAGAATATCCTAGTTGGATGTATAATAGGAATTATCCTAGTCGTCGAGTTTTTAGGGAGGAATTTATAGAAGGGGTTAAGGAATTTATTAAGCATGCAATGTCACTTGACCCATTTTGGATTGGAGGGATTATTAGATGTCCTTGCACGAAGTTCAAGTGTTTGAATTTTTTGGGTTCAGAGGATGTTACGACTCATCTTTATAGAAAGGGGTTTGTGTGTAATTATTTTATTGTTGAAAGTCGTAGGTCGGTGGAGAATAGCGTTCAACATCCTAGATACCATGAAATGGTTGGATATGGTTTTGGGATGCATTTTGATTTTGAAACGCATGAAAGTGTTGAACAAGCTCCTAACGAAGAGGTAAAATATTTTTATGAAAGGTTAGAGGGGGATAGTCGTCCAGTAAGTGAAGGGAGTATGCACTCTCAGTCCACTAGGGAGACCTTCTGGCTCTTGTAAAGTTCTGAGCTTGTAATATCGTACACCCGAAGGAAATTGTCATTGTTCTTACTCGCCTATAATAATACTTAGTTATATAACTTCATGCCCTTGTGCTCGTATAGTTACTTCTAAGCTCAAATTTTATTGTCTCCTTAGTGGCACTCTCTCTTATTTTCATAAACCTTAAATGGTACCTTTAACTGCCTCAACTCCTTTCTAAATTTTTTTCAAATGATTGCGACTCGTATCTGCGAGACTAAATTCACTATGATGTGGTTCACTACACTTATCTTGCATGATCTGTTGATTTATCTGTGACCTCTTGTCTAGCCATAACCGGGCTCTTCCTGAATCAACTACTAATTACTCGTTGGTCCATTCTCATATATATACATATATATTCTGCATAATCTCTCTTGGGATATATCCTTTGTCTTAACTTATCCCTTTCCACTAGCTCCTGATGTATCAAGTGTCCATTCACACTTATTTATCAATAACATCCTGGCAAAATTTTTTTACTGCCTCTCCCTTGTGTCGTGCTTGCATAATGTTCTGGAGTCGAAACATATCTGTACTAACTGAATAAATGCAACACCATTCCTTTCTCCTTTTTACCATATTCTTCCTTTACCATTCCATAGTTACCTGAACCACTTAACTCCTACTTAATACCATATCACACCATATTCCCCCTCTTTAGGGGAGTACTACGATTTAGTACTACGACGATCTACCTATAGATGTTTTACTTCTTCATCCTTGGCATCTTTTCACATTATCGATGAACCTTAATCGCCTTATGGTAACCTTCTGTACCAGGGATAACCAAATTTCTTACACACGAAGGTGTCACCTACTGTAACTGGCACACTTAGTCCCTTAAGATTAACTCTGCTCAGGGTGCTTGCTTTAGGAAAATGACTTCCTAAATGACCTTTAAAGGTTATTCATCTGTTATCTATTCTATTATTGTTGGAGCACGATCTCTGATATTCTCACGATGTCGACCATTATCAAATCCTCCGATCCCTAATTCATGTTCGATTTTATCTTGTTTACGTGAACATAATAATTTTTGTTAATACAGGGGGTCTAACATAGCCTTCTAGCAATCACGTTGGACTCACCAACTCATTTCTCGAAATGAGGATATGACCTTTGGCATATACTTTATTATTGTCTCAAGTCCTGTCACCTTTTGTCTTTTCCCTAACTTGACTATAGACTCTATCATTCTGTCATATTTTGATTTACCATTATCATCCATTTACCACATCTTACTCATAATGCTTCAATTACTCTCTTCTTATTCTCCGGCTAATATCTGTCTATCACTTTATTCTGATAACTTCAACAAAATATTCTTTCACTTTTAGCTCCCCTTGCTTCATCTCGCTAACTCTTTAGGTCACCTAGCATTCTCTCTTTACTAGGAATAGGAGCCATAAAAAGGTAAATATTTATCCCTTCTATGATTCCAGTGCCAATCCTCTAAAAATTTTCCAGACATTCTAGTATTCATATATGAATGTATTATTCTAGATTGCACCATCGGGGTGTCTCACAAGGAGAACTATTACTACATGTGCAATATCTTTTGGAAATTTTAGCTAATGATAATAATTCATCTATAATGTTAGGTTACTCTATCCCCAAATTGATCTTGCTATCACCTTCTTCTCTTAAACTATATCTGTCAACTCACATAGAGTATACTAAGAATGGCGTGGCCAATTGGACATACCTTTGTTACTGTTGAAGGTAACTAAGAATACATATATTTCTCTGCATGAATTGTAAAAACACAAAACCTTCACTAACTGGTACCTCGTAACCTTCGCCACCTTGCTTCTTTTACTTGTTAAAACTTGTATCTATTTTCTGATTTTGTTATTGCTTTTCAAACCATATGGGTAGATAGACATGCATGACTCAGGCCTCCTTATCAAGAAACTTATGTGTCTTAGTACACACGTGATCTATTGAAGTCATCACAAGCTTAATGCAAAATCAAGATCCCCTGACCCAACTTTTCCACAACCACATTCAATCTCATACCAACTACATGTTTGGATAAGGTACGGTTGTATTACGAATACAATAGAAATTAGAAGTTTGAATTCTTACAATTGAGCTCTACAACACGATCTAGAGTAAAAATAAAGAGTGACAGTCCTAAATGCCCTGTAGCCTCCTGCTTAAAAGTGTGGTGCACAACACACCCATAAACAAGACTCTACTAGACACGGCTTGTAGACTCCCTAGGACAGAACTGCTCTGATACCACGTCTGTCATGACCCAAACCGAAGGGCCGCGATAGGTACCCAGTGCCTTACTCAACCGAGTACAAAACGTAACATATCTTTATTATCATACTTGTGATAACCCAAAGGGTTATCACCTATTTTCCAATTTATTACGTGCTTCTGAGGCCTTAAAAATCTCATTTTTAGTTGCCTCAATTTGCATGCACAGTCTAGGCACGAAGCCGGAAAGCCTAAATATAAAATTCTTTTAAAAATGCTAAAATTTTGTATTAAAATGAATAAGTTTGATTTTGGTCAACATTTTGGGTAAACGGACCCGGACCTGAGATTTCACGATCCCGGAGGGTCTGTAGAAAAATATGGGACTTGGGCGTATGCTCGGAATCGAATTCTTAGGTCCCAAGCCTGAGAAATGAATTTTTGAGTAAAATTATTTTTCTGAAATTATTAATGAAAGTTTAAATGAAAATCGATTAGAACGTGTTGGTATCGGGCCCGTATTTTGGTTCCGATGCCTGGTACAGGTGTTATATGTGATTTAAGATATTTTTGTGAAATTTGGTTGAAATCGGATGTCGTTTGACATGTTTCGGACTATATGTTCTAAATTTGAAAGTTTATGAAGTTTGAAGAAAAACTATTGATTTTGAGGTTTGATTCATTGTTTTTGATTTTATCTTGGCGATTTGATCGCATGGTTAAGTTTGTAGGATGTTGTTGATTTAGTGTATGTGTTTGGTTAGGAGCCCCGAGGGCTCGGGAGTGTTTTGGAGGTGTTTCGGAGTGGTTTCAAACCTAAGAAAATTGTAGAAAATCTGCAGCAGGTGCTCACACTTTTTCTTCTTTGCGTTCGCACCCTCTGCCTCGCATTCGCGTTGCCTTAGCCCCCCTGCTTCGCACTCACGCATTCACGAAGCCCCAAATTTTCTTCCTTCGCGTTCGCATACGACACCTCACGAACGCGTAGCCTTGGATAGTCCTACATCGCATTCGCATACCTATCCACGTGATCGTGTAGACCTAAATCCTGGACCCCAGCCTTTTTCTCTTTGCGTTCGCGTCCTTCCCAATCGTGAACGCGATGGTCATTTAAGTCAACCCTTTACGAATGCGACTCTATTTCCACGAACACGAAGGGCAATTTTGCCCTGTTATATTTTTAAGTTTCAGAACAGTGTAGTCGCAAAATATTCATAAAAACACACGAGCTCCTTCTTCTCCAAGGTCCTTAGGCATCCATTGAAGCTTCCTTTCATCAAGACCTCTTGGGTTAGTAAATCCCAACTAGTTTTCTTCATTTTCCATCATTATTTATTGAATTTCTAAGCTTAAATCATGTAATTTAGGGCAGAAATTGGGGGAAATGGGTAGAGTTAGGGATTTTTACTTTTTCTTGATTTAGATCTCGTTTTGGGGTCGAATTTGAGAATAAATTATATATTTGGGCTCGTGGGTGAATGGGGGATTTGTTTTTGGTTCGAACCTTGTGTTTTGACCAAGCAGGACCGGGGGTGATTTTGGGATTTTTGGGAAGAAAGCTTGGAAACCTATAATTAGACATTAAGTGTGATTTATTTTGCATATATTTATATTATGAAGTCATTATTGTATAGATTTGATTGAGTTGGAGCCAAATTCGAGAGGTAAAGCTGTTGTGGTGGATTGATTTGGTCGTGGATGTCGAGGTAAGTGTTTGGTTTAACCCTAGCTTGAGGAAATATGAGTTGAGTCTTGTTTGCTACTGCTAATTGATCGAGTACGATGTATAGGCATAGTGACGAGTATCTATACATTGGTGTCTAGCAAGATCGTGAGTCCTCATTTGTGGATAGTTGGTTGTTGTTCTGCCTTCCATGCTTAATTGATGACTTCTATACAGTAAAGGCCTTGTGATAGAAATTGTGATCTTGGAACTTCATGGAGCATTGGCTCGGCTCGAAATACATATTGTGAAGGTGTGTGAGATGAGTAACTCCTTGGATCTTGGGCTCAAGTGATATTTTGAAATACAAGATGAAAGTGAAATAAAGAGAATGGTTAATGATTTATTCCTTTGCCGGGACGTTGTGGTTATGGATGTAGTACTCTTGCCAGGTTTTATTTGTTTGTTTGTGTACCCTTGCCGGGGCTTCCGTTCTTGTTTTATTATTTCCCTTGCCCTTGTTTGTGATTGTTGACTTGGTGAGGAAGAGTGTTAAAGCACAAAGGGTGATGCCATTCAATGAATGATATTTATAGATCGGGTTACGCGCCGCAGCAATGTTAAATGATATGGATCGGGTTGTACGCCGCAACAATGTTAAATGATATGGATCGGGTTGCATGCCGCATAAATGTTAAATGATATTTATGGATCAAGTTGCACTCCGCAACAATGATATTTATGGATCGGGTTGCGCGCCGCAACAATTATTGATACAAGTGTGTTTATTTGGGTATTTGTTTATTGTTCGCTATAAATTTCAAGCCGCCCTTAGATTGTTATCCTGAATCTACTATTAATATTGTTATCTCCCCAAAGCATGATCCCCCTCCCATAATGTTTATTTGCCTTGTATTTTCGATTCCTCTATATATGTATATAATTGAACAGGTTTATATGGTAGTCCAGTCTAGCCTCATCACTACTTTGCCGGGGTTAGGCTAGACACTTACCAGCACATGGGGTCGGTTCTACTAATGCTACACTTTGTGCTATTTGCACAGGTCCAGGTTTCGAGCAGCAGCAGCAGCAGTATTAGTACGGGAGCAGTCCTTCAGCCTAGTGACACCCGAGGTAGCCTTGCAGGCATTTGCAGGCCCGTCATCTCCCTTATTCTCTCTTTTTAGTCAATTGCCTCCTTGTATTCGAGATAAACAACTTATGTGTTCTTTCAGACATTTGTATTTAGTATTTCATAGCAGTTCGTGAGTATTGTGACACCAGTCTTGGGTAGATGCTTATATTGACTATTCTTCATTTTGATTCAGTATCTATAATTAAGGCTTCCGCTATTGTTTAAATTCGTTGTTTTTATATTGTTTCCATAAATTGTTAAAAAGGGGCTATGTTGTAAACGAAAGGTAACTAAGTTTGGCTTGCCTACCTTCTACGAGTAGGCGCCATCACGACTCCCGAGGGTGGGAAATCCGGGTGGTAACAAGTTGGTATCAAAGCACTAGGTTACATAGGTCTCACAACTCACGGACAAACTTGGTAGAGTCTGAGGGATCAGTACGGAGACGTCTGTATTTATCCCTCAGAGGCTACAGAGTTAGGAAAAGTTTCACATTTGGTCTTTCTTGTCATGCGGTTCCGTTTCTCAATGCTAATTGAATTTCTACTCTGTTCTTTCGTAGATGGCGAGAACGCGCACTTCCTCATCTACTGATCAGCAGTTCGAGCCCCAAGCAGCTCCCACTAGGGGTAGAGGATGAGGTCGTGCTAGAGGCTGAGGTAGGGGCAGAGCTCAGCCCCGAGCAGCAACATCAGTGGCGGAGCCTTAGGTTGACTTTAATGAGGAGGTTCCAGCCCCAGCCACAGCAGTTCCGGTAGGCCCAACTCAGGTCCCAGAGGGGTTTATTGCTACCCCAGTTCTTCAGGACGCTCTAGTCCGATTGGTAGGCCTCATGGAGAGTGTCACCCAAGCAGGACTACTTCCTGTAGCGCCAGCCACTTCTCAGGATGGAGGAGGAGCCCAGACTCTTGTTGCACGTACTCCGAAGCAGGTAGCTCCCCAGGGTCAGGTTCCAATGGTGCAGCCAGCTATGGCAGTTCAGTCGGGGGTAGTTGGTCAGACCAGCGGTGGCGCGGCTATGTCCGCAGATGTTCTGTGGAGGCTGGACAGGTTCACCAAGCTCGTTACTACTACATTCAACGGTGCTTCATCTGAGAACCCCCAGGATTTCTTATATAGCTGCTATGAGGTTCTTCAGAACATGGGCATTATTGAGTCCAATGGAGTTGATTTTGCTGCATTTCGCCTATCTAGATCCGCCATGACTTGGTGGATGGATTTCTTTTTAGCTAGACCAGCAGGGTCACCGTCTTTGACTTGGGATCAGTTTTCAAAGTTGTTAATTTGTACGCAAGTAGGCAACCAAGACATTCAGTAGCTCTGGATCCCGCTCGAGGATCCGCGGCCGCCATGGGGCTGCCGGGCATTTATTCCTCAATCGGGATTTCTATCAAGAAGAGAATTCCACCAACAAGATTATTAGCGAGACTACACATCCCCTGGGAAGGGATCCTACAAGCCCACAACCTCTCTCTATTTTCCCATATGGGACCATACAAGTGAATCGAATAATCAGGAGAGTCATACCCATGTAGACTAGGCTCATGCCAACAGAACAACATGTATTTGCAACTTATATTTTCGCCGAGCAACAGAGAATATTTCAAATCATTCAATGCCTCGAAGAAAAATTATTTCGGCGTTATCCTCAGCGAAAAAATTCTACATCTAATTCGTACCGAAATGCTCGGAGACATAATCAATTTGGCATCCTCGCGACCTTAGGGTCGGGGTTGCGGGCTCACAAAGTCCTTGCGACATGGCCCCAAAACTATGAATGGCGGTATTTATGCCTAGAATGATCCGATATATTCGGACACTCACCATGAGCAATCTGACAATTTGCGCGACCCTAGGGTCAGAACTCCGGACTCACCAAGTCTCTGGAAAATAGCTCTGAGCTCATGAGAAGCCGTCTTCAAGCGAACTCACGGGCTTGGGGACTGTCGCCAATCTCTATGCACTAGAAAATCCCAAATTTTAACACCCTAATGGGCAGCCTTGGCAAAACCAGATCCACTGTCCATAATCTATAAGATCTCAACAGGCATGGAAAACTATAAGACCTGAACAGGCATGACAAACTGTAAGACCTGAACAGGCATGAAAAATCCCGTAGTTTTAGGCTACATGTCGCATTTGGAAGAATCCCTAAAGGGCATACCCTCGGTCTGGATGCCTAAAACTGCTTCTCGGGATGAAAAAAATAACCATGGTCAAATGCACACGACAACGATTGAAACGGCTGCAACAGCCAAAAAATACGACTCGAGGACGCCCGACTGTTGCTAAAACATCCTCCGAATCTACTTAAAAAAGAACCGGTTAAAAACAGGCTTCCCTCAACAGACAAAAGAAATGATTTCCAACCACGTCAGCTCCAAAATCAAAAAAAGTTCGACCTATGAGCTACGAACCTTCCAAGGTTCTCGAAACATCGCCGACTACAACTTGAAATTGAGGTTCTTTTAGGACCGACGACGGGTCAGGAAAAAACAATCAATAAGACCTTAACAAGAGGAAACAAAGCCTACGCAAAACCCATGGGCCACACATCATAAAACATAATTGCCATTGTCACCTGCTAAGCAAAGCCTACAGGCCTCACACCAAAAGGTCTACGACCATCAGCTTGAAAATTGACAACTTGAGGATTAAAGTCAGTTCGAATCGTAATCTGATTCGGAGACCAGATCCAAAATAGTTTAACTAAACAAAGCTTATGGGCCTCATATTAAAAGCTCTCCATCACCAAACATCACAACTGCCATCAGTTGTCGGCTAAAGCAAGCCTCCGGGCCTCATATCAAAGGGTCTTTACGACCAAACGACGTAAGTACCACCATCGCTGGACAAAAACTCAGAAAAAATTAAAGGGTCAATTACGGCAGCGTCGCATCGCGACTCGAAGACTGGACCCAAAAATTATAATACTCCCGAAGGGCATGACGTCGATGCCATTATCTTCAGCTGAAACCTCCGAGAAGATTAAAAAGGTCAAATACAGCTCGAATCGCAATGCGACTTGGAGACTGGATCTGGAGGATTGCCAAACGCCCTAGAGCTTAGAATGGGAATCATTGTCACCACCCCAAACAGGATCAGGGGTAAATCAAGCACGCACCGGATCCCAACTCAGAGACTGAGCCCGAGAACAATGCAATCACCATAGACATAAAAAAGCATGGCCCCGATGACACTATCAACAGTCGCGGTGGAACCCCAGGCTACGCGCCCGCAAAAACGCTTATGTCCAGGAGTACCTAGGGTCATCACCCACTGCCCATGAAGACGGGAAAAGGCCAGAATGCCAATTGCAGTTCAATCCATAGCACGGCTCAGGGATCGATCCCGTTAACCAATCTACACAATCAAGAGTAACAACGGAAAAAAGGTAAGATAATTGGAACCTAAACTCGTTATTATAGTTATTTCTATCAATCGAAGCATAAAAATTTTAGGAAAATTGATGGTAAATTGAGGGTAAGGGCTTGATTAATTGGAGGGATTTGAGTGACGATTTGAGGGGCCATTTAAGGTCCGATTTTGGTACTTTTGTTTTGAATGATCTCGTGAGAGTGTGAGGATTCGAAAAATGTAAATTTTACCCTATTCTAAGACGTGGGCCCGAGGACATTTTGGTCATTTTAATTTTGCGTATTAGCTTAGAATTTACTTGTAGAATCAGTTACTTGAAGTGTTATTTACATTATGCAATTGATTTTAATAGATTTGGGCCATTTGGAGTCTAGTACTCATGGCAAGAACATGGTTTCGGGTTGATATCGAGCCAGTTCGAGGTAAGTGGCTTGTCTAACCTTGTGTGGGGGAATTTCCCTTAGGATTTAGTATTGTTGATATTTGAAATGCATTGTACGTGAGGTGACGAGGGCGTACTTGGGCTAATTGATGAAAATCTTATTTTCACTAAGTAATTAAAATTGTGTTTCTCCTCTTGTTATTACTACTTGAAAATTTACCCTGTTATGATCTTAGGGAAGCATGGCTAAGTTATAATTGTTTTATTTGCTCAAACTTCTTTACTTGAATTCTGTGCTGCATGCTAGGACAGAATTACATGTTTGCCTTAATATGAAATTGATATTTGCAGAATATTATTTTTTATGTTGCTGCTGTGTATTTACATTTGGGACTACGGATGTGGGATTCCGGTAGATCCCCCTTGTCTATTTATTTGGGACTACGAATGTGGGATTCTGGTAGATCCTCCTGCACAGTTATATGGAACTACGGGACTACACCCGGTAGATTTCCCCAATACTAGGTATTTATATTTGGGGACTACGGGATGAAATTCCGATAGATCCCCGACGAACTACGAGTTGGACTACGGGACGACACCCGGGAGATCCACTGCACATTTACATTTGGAGGCTATAGGAAGGTATCCTGGTAGATCCTCGGTTTGTTGGACATTTGCATTTGGGGGCTAGAGGATGGTATCCTGGTAGATCCCGGTTGCTATCTATGTGTAGAGTTGTGTTCATTCTATGATTAATGTTTCACTCAATTATAATGTCTTATTCTACACTGTTATACCTTATATTTCATTCAATCTCAGTAGGGTCTTGTCTTTTCTCGTCTCTACCCGATCGAGGTTAGGCTTGGCACTTACTGAGTACCGCTGTGGTGGACTCATGCTCTTTCTGCGCATGTTTTTCATATGGAGATTCAGGTACTTTCACGCAGTCTTAACATTCTTGAGGCAAGGTTCTTCTGTAGAGACTTTGAGGTATATCTGCCGCATCCACAGGCCTAGGAGTCCCTTTTTATCTTGCTGTAATAGTATAGTCCTTCTGTATTCCTCTTTTGTTAGACATTCTGGAGTTAGAGCTTCTTATGTATCTCTTAGGTTGTGATTCATGGGGTTCTGGATTTTGGGAAGTACTAGGTTAGATTCTTATACTGTTATATACCAGGCGGCATCTTAAATGCTATTTCAGTTGTTATTTTGATTTTATATTATTTTCTTTCAGCAAATTGTTCTTTTTCCGCTTTTGTTAAGATTACGTAATCATAGAGAATAGGTGTCATCACGATAGATCACAGAGGGCGAACTGGGGTCGTGACATTGGACATGCAATTTGGGATAAGTTATATATTCTAGTTCATGGTGTTATAGGTAAACTTTATCTTCAAAAAATTTTAGAATTCGAGCACGTGGGCACGAGGGCGATTTTGTCAACTTTTTGATCGGGGTTGTAAATTATTATAATTGGATTATTATGAGTAATTTAGCATATATTAATGGGTTTGCATAATTATTGGCTAGTTTTGGAGCATTGTGCATAGATTTGAGTCAGCGTAAGGGCGTGGAATGCCGGTTATGAAACTTTGTAGAGGTGTGAGTCTCTTTTCTATCCTTGTAAGAGGGAATATTTCCCATAGGTGAATTAATTGGATATGTTCTTCTATTTATGTGGGATAGGCATGCACGAGATGACGAGAGTCGGTGCGTAGCTACTATTATGATTATGTTTCGGTAGTCTAGGACCCAAAAGCATGCTTTACTTGTAAGATTTGCAGCCTTGTTCTCAATTTAAAATGCCTAAAACTATCACGACCCAAAATCCATCAAAGGTCGTGATGCCGCCGGACACTCGGTCAGGCAATCCAACATTGAGTAATTAATTAAACTCTCATGTTGATATTTTAGGAACCATAATTTCCTTTAATGTAACTAGTAAAAAGGTAATCATCACTGAATAAAAAAATGTTTACCACTTTTAATATTAAATATCCCACAATCATCCCAGAATCCGGTGTCACAAGTACGTGAACAGTTTCAAGGAAATAATATAATACAACAACTGTACGGAATACAAACTGGACAGAAAAGAAAATACAGTACAATACTCTGAAGGAGACTCTGCTGGTTGCGGGTTGTCTTGAGAGGTGCAGCTCACCTAAGTCTCCATGTCAACCATGTCGTTGCACCCAACTAGGCCACTAGACATACATGTGCCTGTGCAACAAAAATGCACAGCAAGTGTAGTGTAAATACAAAAACAACGTATACCTAGTAAGTGTCCTTTCTAACCTTATACGAGGGAATTGTCCCCATAGGTGAAATAATTGGTTGTGTGCTCCTACTTGTGGAGCTACATACGCACGAGGTGACGAGAGTCCGTGCATAGCTACTATTATGTTTATATCCGGGTAGTCTAGGAGCTAAAAGCATGCTATACCTGAAATATTTGTAATCTTATTAACAACTAAAATTGCCTAAATCATATCGAATTGGTAATAGAATTTCTAAAAAGGGTTCAACCTCATTTATTATTTCGGTAAAAGGGAATTGACTTTTCTTGGATAAATATTTCTTGATGAATTCTTAATTGACTGTTTGAATGTGTGTATCTATAAGCACCTGCGTCGCACGTATAATTAGCGAGCAGTGTAACTCTATTCTTTATATTTGACCGTGTTACACGTGCGATTCGCGATAGGGATAATAGATTCATCTATGGTTCGCACAATTTGACCCTCTGGCACTGCACAGTTTAGATATTTGTTGGATCGGGTCGTACGACCTCGGCATGATTTGATCGTGCGCAAGCTTGTAATACTTGCTTGAGATTTATAAATTGATATTGCCTCCCTGGTTTGAGATAAATTGATAAATAATGGATTTGGAATTTAGAGACTTCTAAATATAAAAAGGAATGTTTACTTATTTCTTGACTTAATTTAGTTTACTGCTATTTTTAAAAGATCTATGATTATTCGCATTATTGAGCTTTTGTAGTAGATTATGTTAAGGAGCTTGGAGCCTTCTGTGTTATCTTCGGTATGTAGTATAAATTGAGACGAATAGGAGAAAATGACTTCGGATTCATAGAGAAATTATAAGAATGGGTATATCAGTTGAGGATGTGAATATGCGCATAAGGAGGTTATGAGATGGTACGTCGGAACTGAGACAGCGTAGTCTCATGAAATAAGGTCACTTAGGAGGAGTGCGGATTTGGGTTCGTAATGTTTTGAATGGGGGCTACTATTATTCCTAAGTCAAGCCCAAAGTAAATTGAAAGAAGTAAAATCAGTCAGCAATGGTTGATTTGGTATAATGGTGGCAACGATTAGTTCCTTCAGCGTGTTAAGTTATACACACGATTACAGTAATGCGTGCGAGGTTGGACGGTCGCTGTAATTGATTTTATTTGGAGGCTTTTGAGTATTATGACCTATTATATGCAGGTGGATCCCGGAAGAGTTATGGTGGGTTAGACCACAACTTGAGGTTGGTATTTTCTGCACTTATGAGAATTTAGTCACGGGTTGTAATGGTTTCCTTGAAATGAGTTAAGTAAAAGGCTTCTATATGATGAAGTGTTTACACTATTAGTGGTTCAGGAGTCATGATGAAAATTTTGTACTATTGCACATTTTCATGATTAAGTGTTGTGAGTAACGTGGAATTTGAAAGTGAGGATCAAGGTTGCGGTTCAGTATTTACAAGGATGTCATGAGCTCGGATGAGCAGGAAAAGGATTTGAATGTTTATAGTAAGCTGGCATTGTCTTCAACATCACCTGAGATCAGTGTTTTTTTAAAAAGGCTTTGCATCTTGGTTAAGGATTCTTGATCTCTTTCAATGTTAGTGCGCCCGGTAGTATGGATGTATATACCTATTATCTGTTATGTAAGGTCGTGGGAGTGTGCCCCAAGGGAAGGTTGTATAAGTGTGGCATGTAGTCACTTGATTGACTGAAGAATTAAACCAAGTATGAAGATTGTAGTGATATCGTTAATTTGAGAATTGATGTCTGTAGGGCACTCGATTTATTGGGTTGAGGACTGTGGAGGATTACTCCGGCTATGATGGTTGTTCTTATGTATTATGGGAAAAAAGGGTTATTATGGACCCAGGAAAGATTATGGACCTAGTTTGATACGATCAGAATCGGCTTGAGATTGTGAATGGATTTAAGTATAAATATGGGCTCTATTTAAGGCCGGGTGTGTTCAATTCAGCATAGCGCTCCTTATGGAGGAGTATACGGACGTTGGATGTTATTTCATCATCACCTATTTCATGTAATGATATATTGTGTCGTGTGAGTTATGAACGGCTCGATAATTTTGTTATGTGTTGAGGTTCCGTGTAGCAATGGTGTTATGTCAGCGGGATGCTCTTTAGTTTCATAACATATATTGCACCTTAGTTGTGCTTGTATTTGTTAGCTTATGGCGCTATATATCTCCCAGGGATGGTATTATGCACTTAGGGTGCTTGTGATCGATATTCGGTATATTGTTGTAATGAGCAATTTAGCTCGGTGTGTGTCTCCTAATCTGAATTTTATGTGTGGATCGGGTAGTACACCGTTATAGGTATGTTGTTTGGATCGGGTTGCACGCTACAACAGTGTAATATTGAGTAGGGTTCCCTATACTTTTTTTTGTGTGCTTTGTTTCCCATTTTCTAAGGAAAATTCATATTAGTCGCATAAACTTAGTAGTCCTTTCCTGAGATCATTTTCCTTATGTATCACGTTCGAGCTTGAAGCCTATTGGTATGTTACGGCATTATATGGGACTTTTGATCATTACCGGGGTGGCTTATTGTCTGAGCAGTTCGTACTGGGTGAGACAAGATTATTGGATCTAGTATCAGTTCAGTCGGATTATATGAAGTATATTAAAGATCAAAGATCATTATTTGGTTCAGAATGAGGTAATGGTTCTTATCAAAACTATAGACTCAATGATTTGTTGGCTCGGTAGTTGGTTATGAATTTCTACACATCTCTTCCGTTTTGGCAGTATTGCGGGAGTTGGAACAAGACTTATATATATCATGAGGTGCATTCTGAGTATCCTATTCGGGGAATGTTGGTTATTTTCATTCGAGAATGTTATAATGGTCCTATGAATGATGTGGGGCATAGTGAGAATTCAGCAAAGGCACACAGTTATGAGTGGTGGGCAGGTCGGGTCGGATATGTTTCGGGTCAAAAAAGGGTAATGCAAAAAAGGATCAAATATCCGACCTGACCCATATTTAATACTGATACAAAACGGGTTAACCGGCGGATAATATGGTTTACCCATATTATCCATGACTTCTTGTATATCATCACTTTTGGGAGAATTCTTAGTCTCCCTAACTTGAGGAACCCCCAATTTAAGGCTTTACAAATGTAACCGTTAGACCCATTGGTTACTCATTGGTTATCCATTTTCTAAATGGATAATATGGTTCTTATCCATATTTGACCCATTTTTAACATGTTCATTATCCAACCCATTTTTGGTGGATAATATGGGTGGTTAACTATTTTCTTAGAATTATTTTGCCACCCCTACACGCAGTCATGTTCTGGTACCTCGTGTAATGTTTTATACGGTGTTGATATATTAGAAGCAGGCCTGGCAGAGAATTTTGAATGTTGGAATTGGAATCTAAGCTTATTTCTTGAATAAAAGGGAATATATTCATACTTGATCGAGCTAATGTGCTCAACTGGCTTGTAGTAGCACGGGTAGGTGCATGAGGTATTAAATAGTGATTTCGAACAACTCCAACGCAATTTTTAGCACGTTTGAGGACCGATCATTTTGAGCTATAGCGCATTGTTTAGCAGTTTGAGGTCATGAGAAGCTTCACTTTAGGTATTATGAATTGTACGCTCGATTGGAATTGAATTTCGGGAAGTTCAGTTGATTTGGAAAGAGAATTCTCATTTCGGAAGCTTTAAGTTGAAAGAATTAAGTAAGATTGGATTTTTGAGTAAACAACCTCGGAATCGGGATTAGAAGGTTCCAGCAGGTTTTTCTGATGATTTCGGACTTGAGCGTATGTTCGCATCGGTTTTTAGAAGGCCCTGGAATGTTTCGGCACATATTGTGGAAGTTAGAATTTTTGGCAGAATTTCATAAGTTTGGATTGAAGTGAATTTTAGTGCTATCAATATCTGTTTGGCATTCAAATTCTAGGAATAGCTCTGTATGGTGATTCTGGTGTTGGGAGCGTGATCAGAAGTGAATTCGGAGGTCTGTGGTTCATTTTGGAGTCATTTGGCTAAAAATAGAAATTTGAAGGGTTTTGAGGAGATTGACCGGAAGTGAACTTTTTAATATACGGGGTCGGAATCCAATTCCATAAGTTGGAGTAGGTCCGTAATGTCGAATGTGACTTGTGTGCAAAATTTGAGATCAACCGAACGTGATTTGACCGGCTTTAACATCGAATATACAAGTTTGAAGTTATGAAGTTCATTAAGCTTGAATTGGGGGAGCGATTCATTATTTCGATGTTGTTTGATGTGATTTGAGTCCTCGAGCAGATCCGTGTTATGTTATGAGACTGGTTTGTATGAATGGACGGGGCGTCAGGTGTGTTTCGGGGTAGTTTCAGATCCTTTCGGGCTATTTTGCAATAGCTGATGTTGGTGTATGGTATTGTTCTTCGCGTTCGCGATGATACTCTCGCATTCGTGAAGAAGGATTTGGCTTCAGGGAATTTGTTCCACGCGTTCGCGAAGAAGGAAATCTCTGTTGCAAAGGTATGACTTCGGAGGCTCATATCTCACAATCTGTAAGGACTTTGGAGATGATTCAAAAAAATAAGTTGTAGCCCTATGTGTCTAGTTTTCAGAAAGGTAAAGCATTTATCATTTGGATTTGTGTAAAAGAATTTATGTCTGGTACACTATAGGCTGTCCGGGAACATTGAGAAGAAAGTTGTGTTGCACATGGCTGACTTTGGCATATTAAATCTCACAATCTATAAGGAACTAGGAGATGAACAAAACATAAAAGTTGTAGATCTTGGTGCTTAATTTTCAATACATTATACCATTTGTCATTTGCAGTTTTTTGAAAAAAGTTATGGCCATTATACTAGAAGCTATTTGAGAAGGGTTTGGAAAATGGGTTTTAGGAATTCTCTTCTTTGCGAACGCGATGGGGGTCTCGCGAACGCGAAGAAGAGTCGTCTGGGCAGTGTATAAGTGTAAAGAAATGGGTTTGGCTCATTTCATCTCATTTCCTCTATGGGAGCTGACCTAGGAGCGATTTTGGAGCTCCATTTTATCATCCATGTCAAGGTAAATGATTCCCACCTATTGCAATTTAATTACTTGGATTATATCTAGATTTTAACATGGAAAATCATGTAAATTAGTAGAAATTTTGGGATTTTGAAAAAAACCTAGGAAATTTGTATACTTTGATTTTGACCACAATTTTTGACATGAAATTGAGATCCAATTATATATTTAAGTTCGTGAGGTTGTGGGTAACTTTATCTTTGAAATTTTTTTGAATCCGGGTACGTGGGCCCTATGGCGTTTTTCGACTGGGTTAAGGATTGCTATAAATTAGATTATTATGAATAATTGAGCATGTATTAATAGGTTTACATAATTATTGGCTAGTTTTGGAACGTTGTGCATCAATTTGAGTCTTCGGAACGGCGTGAAATGCCGGTTATGGAACTTCGGAGCGTGGTAAGTCTCCTTTCTAACCTTGAAAGAGGGAATTCTCCCTATAGGTAAAATAATTGGTTATGTGCTCCTATTTATGGGGCTATGTACGCACGAGGTAACGAGAGTCCGTGCGTAGCTACTATTATGTTTAAGTCCAGCTAGTCTAGGACCCAAAAGCATGCTATACCTGAAATATTTGTAATTTTATTGACAATTGAAATTGCCTAAATCATATCGAATAGGTAAAATAATTTCTAAAAAGGGTTAAACCTCGTTTTCTTAAATCGTTAAAAAAGAATTGACTTTTTCTTTGGACAAATAGTTCTTGATGAATTCTTAATTAACTGTTTGAATGTGTGTATCTATGAGTACCTATGTGGCACGTATGATTCGCGAGCAGGGTAATAGATGCATCTATGGTTCGCGCAATTCGACCCTCCGGCAGTGCACCGTTTAAATATTTGTTGGATCGTTCCATACGACCTCGACATGATTTGCGCACGCTTGTAATGCTTGCTTAAGGTTTACAAAATGATATTGCCGCCCTGGTCAGAGATAAATTGATAAATAATGGATTATGAATTTGGAGACTTCTAAATATAAAAAGGAATGTTTATTTGTTTTTTGACTTACATGAGTTTACCGCTGTTTTTAATAAATCTATGATTATTCGCATTATTATATATTATTATTGGACCACTAGTAAGTGTCAAAGTCGACCTCTTGTCTCTACTTCTTCAAGGTTAGACAGGATACTTACTGGGCACACGTTATTTTTGTACTCATACTACACTTGCTGTGTATTTTTGTTGTACATGCACATGTATGTCTATTGGCCTAGTTGGGCACAGCGGCATGGTTGATACAGAGACTTTAGTGAGCTGCATTTCTCGAGACGACTCGCAGTCAGCAGAGTCTCCTACAAAGTATTGTACTATTTTTTCTTTTCTGTCCAATTTGTATTTCGGATAGTTGTTGTATTACATTATTTCCTAGAAAGTGCTCATGCACTTATGATACCGGGTTCTGGGATATTTAATATTAATAGTTGTAAAGAATTTTATTTATTCAGTGATGATTACCTTTCTAAAAGTTACATTAAAGGAAATTATGGTTCCTAAAATATTAAAATGAGAGTTTAATTAATTACTCATTGTTAGCTTTCCTGATTGAGGTTTCTTGCCCCATCACAGCCTTTGATAGATTTTGGGTTGGGACAAAAACCTATCGAACGTGTCAATAAATTTCTAAAAGGCTAGACATTGTTTCTTGACTTTTAAAAAAGAAATTACTTTTTTCTTGGATAATTGCTCCTTGATGAATTTTTGATTGACCGTTTAAATGTTTTTATCTATTGTGGAATGGGCCGAATGCCTCGGTATATTACATAGATGCATCTATGGTTCGCGCCATCTAACCCTCTGGCAGTGCACAGTTTAAATATTTGTTAGATCGGTCCATACGACCTCGGCATGGTTTGCGTATACTTTTACTACTTGACTTTAAATGTATAAATAATGATATTGCCTCCCTGGACTGAGATTAATGAATAAATGATGAAAAAAAAATTGGAAATTTCCTATTAATAAAAAGAGTTGTTTACTTGCTTCATGTTATTGAGTTACAGTCGTTTATATAAAAATCATCGATTTAGTATATTATTGGAACACTAGTAAGTGTCAAATTCGATCCCTCATTTCTACTTTTTTGGGATTATACGGGATACTTATTGATTACACGTTTTCATACTCATGGTACACTTGCTGTGCATTTTGTTGCATAAGCATATGTACGTCTACTGGCATCGTTGGGTACAGCGTCATGGTTGACATGGAAACTTAGATGAGTTGTATCTCTCGAGATGGCCCGCAGTGAGTAGAGTCTCTTCCAGAGTATAGTAGTTCTTTTCTGTCCAATTATATTCCGGACATTTATAGTATTGCACTTTATTTCATAGAAATTACTCAAGCACTTGTAACACCAGGTTCTGGGATGTCCATGGGATTATTCAGTATTTAACAGTTGTTAAAGGTTTATTATTTATTTTAGTGAAATTCATTATTTACTGTTTAATGTATAAAAGAAATGATTTTAAGAAATATTAAAATGAGAAATTACTAGTTATTTTATGTTGGCTTGCCTGACAGAGGTGTCCGGCGCCATCACGTCCTTTAGTCGATTTTGGGTTGTGACAATATGGTATCAAAACACTAGGTTCCCTTAGGTCTCTCGAGTCATGAGCGAGTCTAGTAGAATCTTGCGGATCGATACAGAGATGTCTGCACTTATCTTCGAGAGGGTACAAGGCTGTTACGAGCACTTCCCTTCTTGATTTTCTCATCATGCGATTTGATCCTTGGGAGGCTTATGCCTTCATTTCCTTTCCATTCAATCTTATGCGTCGTGAAGCGGTGGTTCTAAAACGGGAATCGAGGAATATTACTAGTACTACAGAAAAAGTGCAGGATGTTTCTGTCACGACCCAAAATCCCGAACCCGGTCGTGATGGCGCCTCTCGTGAGGACAAGGCCAGCCAGTAAACAAAACATTTCATCTCTTGTATTTACATAGCAAGAATAAGTCTAAATCATAGTCAATATAATATTAAATGTGAGATAAACGTGATAGAACAGAAAAACCATCCCCAACTCAGCCCGAAATTGGGGTGTCACAAGTCACGAGCATCTAAAGAATCTAAACACTATTATAAGACCAGTAATATACATAATGGAATTTAGAATCAAAGGAAGAGATATGATGCTGCGAACGCTGACGGTCACCTTGCTCAGCTACGATGGCTAAATCTCCAATCAGCTCAAAACCCGCTATCGGGTGAACAATTACCTGCATCTGCACACGAGGTGCAGGGAGTAAAGTGAGTACTCCAACTCAATGAGTAAAAAAAATAAATAATGACTGAAAGCATAAAATCTCATAAGGGCACAATATAGCGCTATCTCACGCAATAAAACCAGTTATATAGTAAAACAGTGAGTATCAGATAATTCTCCTTTTAAAACAGTAAAGACAAATAATTTCAACAGTAAGGATTAATCAAAGCTTGCCCTCGGGCTCAATATGTAAATCTCAATATAGTATCAGCCCCACGGGCTCACTCCCAACTCACCAGCACACAACATCAGCCCCTCGGGCTCACTCCCAACTCACCAAACACAAACAACGGCCTCTCGGGCCCACTCCCAACTCACCTGGTTAC
>MU683168.1:170408-195141 GCA_026770625.1 Nicotiana glauca | reverse complement strand
TCTCCCAAGTGGCGACTCTGAATTAATTAAATAAATCCCGTTTCGATTGTCCTTTAATTGAAAAAACTCCCTCGCTCCCTCGCGGGTAGCGCCAAAAGGAGGCGTGACAGTACTCATGCTACACTTCTATGCATTTTTGTTGCACAGGCACATGCATCTCTAGTGGCCTTCTGGGCATAGCAGCACGGATGATACTGGGACTAGGTGAGTTGCATTATTCGAGGCGGCCGCAGTAGTATAGTCCCTTCCAGTATATTGTATCTACTTTCTGTCCACTGTACTCCGGACGAAAGTTGTATTTTATTTCCTTCTTAGTAAATGCTCATGTACTTGTGACAACGGGTTCTGGGGATGTATTTGAGTTCATTCAGACATTTTAAAAGTTGTTTAAATATTTCATTATTCATTCGGAGGAATATATTGAGTATTGTTGTAATCGTATAAATGAAGTGTTTTCAAAAATTATTAAAACAAAAATTTAATTAAGTATTTCAGTTGGCTTGACTGACAGCGGTGTCCGGCACCACCACGACCCTTAGTAGATTTTGGGTAGTGACAACTGGGAAAATCTATCGGGTGCTTTCCCGTAGTTCCATATAACTGTGCAGGGGGATCTACGGGGAATCTAACCTGTAGTCCCATCCGTAGTCCCAAATATAAATACACAACAACAACAAGAAAATATTCAGAAATGGAATTTAATATCAAGGCAACAAGTAGTTCTAGCCTAACATGCTTCACGTAAAGCAATCAAGGCACTTTAAGCAAATAGGCAATTTAATTCAACTAGACATGCTTTTCTAACTAATAACATGCTAAATTTGCAAGTATGATAAAGCAGGAAAGGAAACATGCTAATGAATACTTTAAGAAAAACTGGATTTCCAACAATTTTCACAAGTACGCACTCGTCACCTCATGCACAAGGCAATTCAGTTACCAAATATACCAATCCTAAGGAGAAGGTCCCCCACACAAGGTTAGACAAGCCACTTACCTCGAACAATGCTCAAATAAACTTGAAACCATGCTTTTGCCACGAGTATCCAACTCTAAATGGCTCAAATCTATTCAATTTCATTTCGTAATGTAAATAATACTTCAAGAAGCTGATTCTACAATTAAACTCTAAGCTAATACGCAAAATTATACAAAACGCCCCTCGGGCCCACGTCTCGAAATCGGGTGAAATTTATATTTTCATAATCCTCACACTCACACGAGTCTAATCATATAAGAATCTCTCAGATCGAATGTCAAAAACCCAATCAAAACCCAATAATTTGGCCTATGAAGTTTATCCAAATTTTTCCCAAGTTTTCATCCCCAATCCGAATTTAAATGGTGAAATTAACTATAGATTGATGGAATATAACTAGAAAGGGTTAAAAAATTGTTACCCAATGATCTCCTCTTCAAATCCCTCTCAAAATCGCCTTCTCTCGAGCTCCAAATCGATTTTTCAACTTTTGAAACTAAACCCTCAAAATTTCATATTTCTGCCTAGCTATTTCCGCATCTGTGGTCATGGGACCGCATCTACGGTCCCGCTTCTGCGGACCAAATTTCGTATCTGCGACTCTCATTAAATTGCCCAGGAACCGCATCTGCGATCCTTCTTTCGCAGATGCGAAATCGCTAATGTGGTGAACCTTCCGCATCTGCGAAACCAGAAAGAAAGCCCAAAAATCCGCTTTTGCGATCTCTACGCCGCTTTTACGGCTCCGCACCTATGGAACCCCAACCGCAGGTGCGGTTATGATAGGTACTAGCTAATTTCTACAATCTCTTAACTTCAAATCTTTCCATCAACCTCCGAAATCATCCCGAGGCTCCCGGGACCTCAACCAAAAGCACCAACATTACCTAATACCTTATTCAAACTTGTACCCAATCCTTAAAACACCTAAAACAACATCGGAAACTCTAATTAATCAAGGATTTAAGCCTAAGAACTCTAATTTTCCTCTAAATACGCGTTCAATCAAAATATAACCAAACCATGTCCGAATGACCAAAAATTTTGCATACATATCCCAAATGACATGACGGAACTACTGCAACTTCCGAAATTTCATTCCGACCCTTGGATCAAAATCTCACTATCGGACCTGAAACTTCAAAAATTCCACATTCGGCATTTCAAGTCTAAATTAGCTACGGACCCCCAAAAAACGTTCCGATCACGCTTCTAAATTTCGAGGCTGTTTTCATACTGTTTTGGATACGGTTAACTTTCGAACACTTAAGCTCTCATTTAGGGACTAAGTGTCCCAGAACTCTCCGAAACTCAAAATCGAATGTTCCGGCAAACCAAAATAGCAAGAATAAATACGGGGAAGCAGTTAATAGGGGATCGGGGTGTGAATTATAAAAATAACCCGTTACATCCTCCCACACTTAAACATACCTGAAGTAGTGAAAAAATGAGGGTATCGGCTGCGCATATCCTGCTCGGTCTCCAAGTCGCCTCCTCGACCGGCTGACCCCGCCACCGAACCTTTACTGATGCAATGTTCTTTGACCTCAGCTTTCTAACCTGCCTATCCAATATCGCCACTATCTCCTCAACAAAGGATAGCTCCTTTTCCAACTGGACTGAACTCAAATCCAACACGTGCGACGGATCACCAATGATACCTCCGGAGCATCGAAATATGAAACACCGAATGAACTCATGCTTAGCTATAAGGCAAGCTCATAAGCAACCTCCCCAACACGACTCAATATCTCAAAAGGGCCAATAACCCTCGGACTCAACTTACCTTTCTTCCCAAATCTCATGACGCCCTTCATGGGTGAAACCCGAAGCAGAACGCGCTCACCAACCATATAGGAAACGGCACGAACCTTCCGATCCGCGTAACTCTTCTGTCTGGACTGGGATGTACGCAGTCTATCCTGAATCACCTTGGCTTTCTCTAAAGCACCCTGAACCAAGTTTGTGCCTAGTAATCTAGCCTCACCCGGCTCAAACCAACCCACCGGAGATATGCGCCGCCTACCATATAAAGCCTCATACGGCGCCATCTGAATGTTGGACTGATAACTATTGTTGTAAGCAAACTCCGCCAATGGCAAGAACTAATCCCAAGACCCTCCAAACTCAATCACGCACGCACGGAGCATATCCTCAAGAATCTGAATAGTGCGCTCGGACTGTCCGTCCGTCTGAGGGTGAAATGTTGTGCTCAAGTCCACCTGAGTACCCAACTCCAGCTGAACGGCCCTCCAGAACCGTGATGTGAGCTGAGTACCTCTATCTGAGATGATGGAAACGGTAATACCATGCAGACGAACAATATCCCGGATATAAATCTTCGCTGACCGCTCCGAGGAGTAAATTGTACACATAGAAATAAAGTGCGCGGACTTGGTCAGCCGATCCACAATCACCCAAATGGCATCGAACTTCTTTGCAGTCCGAGGGAGTCCAACTACAAAGTCCATGGTGATCCTCTCCCATTTCCACTCCGGAATCTGTATCTGCTGAAGCAACCCACCCAGTCTCTGGTGCTCATACTTCACCTGCTGACAGTTGAGGCACCGAGCTACAAATCCCACTATATCTTTCTTCATCCGCCTCCACCAATAGTGTTGCCTCAACTCATGGTACATATTTGCGGCACCCGAATGAATGGAATACCACGAACTATGGGCCTCCTCCAATATCAACTCCCGAATGCCATCCATATTGGGTACGCAGACCTGACCCTGCATCCTCAATAACGCGTCCTCACCAATAGTCACATCTCTAGCGTCAACGTGCTGAGCCCTGTCCTTGAGGACAAGCAAATGAGGGTCATCATACTGTCGATCCCTGATACGATCAAATAAGGAAGACCGAGAAACCACGCAGGCTAGAACTCGACTGGGCTCCGAGAGATCCAATATCATAAACTGGCTGGCTAAGGTCTGAACATCCATCGCCATAGGCCTATTTCATGCTGGTAAATATGCCAAACTCCCCAAACTCTCTGCCCGGCAACTCAAAGCATCGGCCACCATATTGGCCTTTCCCGGGTGATACAAAATAGTGATATCATAGTCCTTCAGCAACTCAAGACACCTCCTCTGGTGCAAATTTAGATCTTTTTTCTTGAACAAGTGTTGCAAGCTCCGATGATTTGTATAAATCTCACAAGGCATACCGTACAAATAATGACGCCAGATCTTCAAAGCGTGAACAATAGTAGCTAACTCAAGATCATGGACAAGATAATTCCTCTCATGTACCTTCAACTGTCTGGATGCATAGGCAATCACCCTACCATCATGCGTCAAAACCACCCCAAGGACAATCCTCAAGGAATCATAATAGACAATATAAGAACCCAAACCTGTAGGAAATATCAAAACTGGGGCTGTAGTCAAAGCTGTCTTGAGCTTCTGAAAGCTCGCCTCACACTCTTCCGTCCACTGGAACGGAGCACCCTTCTAGGTCAGTCTGGTCATAGGTGCTGCAATAGAAGAAAACCCCTCAACAAATCGACAGTAATAACCCGCCAAGCCAAGGAAACTGTGAATCTCTATAGCTGAGGATGGTCTAAGCCAACTCTGCACTGCCTCTACTTTCTTCGGATCCACTTGTATACCCTCACTCGACACCAGTGACCCAAGAAAGCCACAGAATCCAACCAAAACTCACATTTCGAGAACTTTGCATACAATTTCTTTTCCCTCAAGGCCTGAAGCACTGTCCTCAAGTGCTGCTCATGATCTTCCCCATTCCGGGAGTATACAAGAATATCATCAATAAAGACAATAACGAACGAGTTGAGATATGGCCTGAACTCACTGTGCATCAAATGCATAAAAGCTGCTGGGGCATTGGTCCACCCAAATGACATGACAAGGAACTCGTAATGACCATACCAAGTCGTGAAAGTAGTCTTCGAGATATCTGTCCCCCGAATATTCAACTGATTGTAACCTGAGCGCAAGTCAATCTTAGAAAACACATATGCGCCCTGAAGCTGGTCAAATAGATCATCAATACGAGGCAAAGGATAACAGTTCTTCACTGTAACCTTGTTAAACTGGCAATAATCGATACACATACGCATAGAACCATCCTTTTTCTTCACAAACAAAACAGGAGCACCCCAAGGTGAAATAGTGGGCCGAATGAAACCCTTATCAAGCAATTCCTGTAACTGATCTTTCAACTCTTTCAACTCAGGAGGAGCCATAGGATACGGAGGAATATAAATGGGATGAGTGCCCGGCAATAGATCAATGCCAAAATCAATATCTCTATTAGGCGGCATGCCCGAAAGATCAGCTGGAAATACATCGGGAAAGTCCCGTACTACAGGGACTGAATCAATAGAAGCGGTATCAATACTGACATCTCTCACATAAGCTAGATACGCATCACACCCTTTCTCAACCATTCATTGAGCCTTAATGAAAGAAATAACTCTACTGGGAGTGTGATCTAAAGTACCCCTCCATTCAATTATCATTACACCTGACATAGCCAGCGTCACAGTTTTGGTGTGACCATCAAGAATAGCATAATAGGGCAACAACCAGTCCATGCCCAAGATAATATCAAAATCAACCATGTTGAGAAACAATAAGTCGACTCTGGCCTCAAAACCACTAAGAGCAACCAAACATGACCAATAAACACGGTCCACAACAAGTGAATCTCCCATATGAGTAGAAACATAAACAGGGGAACTCAAAGAATCCCGAGGTACACCCAAATGCTGAGCAAAATAAATGACACATAAGAATAAGTGGATCCTGGATCGAATAGAACCGATGCATCTCTGTGATAAACCAGTATAATACCTGTGATGACAGAATCAGAGGCAAAAACCTCGGTACGGGAAGGAAGAGCATAGTATCTGGCCTAGCCTCCCCCTCTAGGGCGACCCCTACCTCCCCAACCTCTACCTCTAGCGGGCTGAGCTAGTAGGGTAGTAACTAGAGCTGTAACCATAGCCTAAGAACTCTGCGAGGCACGCTGTGGCTGAGAAGTCTGTGGAGGTGCACCCCTCCTAAGTCTGGGGAAATACCTCACCATACGACGTGTGTAACCACACTCAAAACAAGCTCTGGGAGGACATGGTGGTTGTGACTGGCTAGGTCCAGGTCTACTGGACTGACCTCTGAAAGCACCCCACGCAGGAGGCGCGCTAGAAACCGGAGGTTCATAGTAAGGCTCATGAGGCCTAGGAGGAGTTGGAGCACTGCTGGCTACTGGAAGAGCTGAATGAATGGGGCGACTCACATAAACCCTACCATGACGACCTGAAGGTGGGGCATGTACACCAGAGAAATAGCCCAACTCTCGAGACCTCTTGGCCTCCCTCTCCTCTCTCTCCCTAGCATGCAACCTCAATCGTCCTAGAAATGCTCACTACCAATTGATAAGAAATATCCATCTCCAACTCACGAGCCATGCTAGATCTGATGGAGGGAATAATGCCCTCAATAAACCAGCGAACCCTCTCGCGGACAGTAGAAACCAATGCTGGTGCATGCCTAGACAAACTGGTGTAACGGACAGCATACTCTGAAACACTCATATCACCCTGGCGCAAAAGCTCAAACTCTGTGCGACATGCATCCCTGAGGCTCTGAGGAACATACTCTATCAGGAAAAGATCTGAAAACTGAGCACAAGTCAGTGAAGCAGCCTCGTCTGGACTGTCTAACTTATAGGTGCGCCAACAATCATAGGCAGCTCCTCGAAGCTAGAAAGTAGTGAAAGAAACCCCGCTCGATCCTGAGATACCCATAGTACGGAGAATGTGGTAACACTCATCAAGAAATCCCAGAGCATCCTCCGATGCTAGACCACTGAACTCAGGAGGCTTATACCTTTTGAACCTCTCAAGCCTCGGTTGATCCTGCTCGGAAGACGCTGCCATACCCTCGGGTTGAACTGGCACTGCAGGTGGTACAGAAATAATCTCAGGGGCCTTCTCAATATGTACTCGCTGCTCAGGAGTGCGAGCAGCGGGAGTCTGTGCTCCTCCCCTTGCCTGGTATGTAGCTGCAGCAAAGGGAAGCAACCCTGCCTGAGCCAAAGTGGTGTACATGTTCATGAACTGTGCCAAGTCTCCTAAAGGGCTGGAGTAGTAGTAGCAGTAGGCGTGTCAGGTGCCTGGACTCTGGCTGGATCTACTGGCGGTACCTCGGCGATAGCTCGCGCAGGTGCTCTAGCTGCACCACGTGTGTGTCCTCGTCCTCTACCCCGGCCTTGGCCTCTGACGGCAGCAGTAGGGTGTGCGGGTGCCTGATCATCTCGAGTAGCACGTGTCCTCACCATTTGTGAGAGAATAGAAGACAGAAGTTTAGAATTGTGATGTCAAAATATCGCATGACAAGGAAATCAAATGAAGTGGAAATTTTCCTAACAGTTACATAGCCTCTCGTAGATAAGTACAGACGTCTCCGTACCGATCAGCGAGACTCTAAGAAACCGGCTTGTGTTCCGTGACTCCTATGAACCTAAAGCTCTGATACCAACTTGTCATGATCCCAGTTCGCCCTCCGTGAACCGTCATGATGGCACCTAGTCTTTACGACTAGGTAAGCCTAACAAGTGCGAAAAATAAATAGAACTTGCGGAAATGTAAATTAAAAACCAAGAATAACCAAAAGAAAACGATATATAAGATGTCGATCGGCATATACAACTCAACATGTCAAAATCCTACAACACTATCCCAAAACCCGGAAACTCATGGGAACACAAGCTGAAGGAAATGCTACATAGTTCTAATCACCCGAATGTCTAATAATAACAACAGTACAGAAGGCTAAATACTATAAGCAGGAATAGAGAGAGAGAGACTCCTAGTTCTGCGGACGTGGCAGATATACCTCGAAGTCCCTGTAGAATTGCCTCGCCTCAAGAGTGGTAAGCCTAAGTAGAGGTACCTAGATCTGCACATGAAAAACATGTGTAAAAAGGGCATGAGTACACCACAGCAGTACTCAGTAAGTGCCAATCCTAACCTCAGTCAGGTAGTGACGAGGAAGGTACGGGCCATACTAGGTTAAACAAAATATAAGGTTTTAATAGTATAAAGTAGGTAGTGTAAATGAGTCCAGCAGTGAAATAAAGCAGGTTATACAAGGCAACAACAACAATACAAGAACTGAGTAAACACGAAAATAAATACAGCTCAGTACTAATAGTATCAAACGGGGGTCTCCTAGGATACGTCCTGTAGTCCCTATCACAACTGTCCAGTGGATCTCCAGGGATACCGTCATGTAGTCCAACTATCAATGCACGAGGATCTACCGGAATCCCATTCCGTAGTCCCAAATATAAATACCCAGTGCTGGGAGAATCTACCGGGTGCATTCCCGTAGTTCCATATAACTGTACAGGGGGATCTATAGGAAATCTAACTCGTAGTCCCAAAGTAAACAAACAAGGGGGGAGCTACCGGAATCCGTAGTTCCAAATATAAATAAACAACAACAGCAAGGAAATATTCAGAAATGGAATTTAATATCAAGGCAACAAGTAGTTCTAGCCTAACATGCTTCACATAATGAAATCAAGGCAATTTAAGCAAATAGGCAATTTAAGTCAACTAGACATGCTTTTCTAACTAACAGCATGCTAAATTTGCAAGTATGATAAAGTAGGAAAGGAAACATGCTAATGAATAATTTAAGAAAAATCGGATTTCCAACAATTTGCACATGTACGCGCTCGTCACCTCACGCACAAGACAATTCAGTTACCAAATATACCAATCCTAAGGGGAAGGTCCCCCACACAACGTTAGACAAGCCACTTACCTCAAACAATGCTCAAATGAAACTGAAACCACGCTTTTGCAATGAGTATCCGACTCTAAATGGCCCAAATCTATTCAATTTCATTTCATAATATAAATAATACTTCAAGAAGCTGATTTTACAATTAAATTCTAAGCTAATACGCAAAATTATGTAAAATGACAAAAATTTCCCTCGGGCCCACGTCTTGGAATCGGGTGAAATTTTTATTTTTATAATCCTCACACTCATACGAATCTAATAATATAAAAATCTCTCAAATCAGATGTCAAAAACCAATCAAAACTCAATAATTCGGCCTATGAATTTTATCCAAATTTTTCCCAAATTTTCATCCCCAATCCGAATTTAAATGGTGAAATTAACTATAGATTGATGGATTATAACTAGAAAGGGTTAAAGGATCGTTACCCAATGATCTACTCTTCAAATCCCACTCAAAATCACCCTCTCCCGAGCTCCAAATCGATTTTTCAACTTTTGGAAATAAACCCTCAAAATTTCATATTTCTTCCCAGCTATTTACGCATCTACGGTCCCGCTTCTGCGGACCAAATGTCGCATTTGCGACACTCATTAAATTGCCAAGGAACCGCATCTGCGATCCTTCTTTCGTGGATGCGAAACTGCTTATGTGATGAACCTTCCGCATATGCAGAACCTGAAAGAAAGCCCAAAAATCCGCTTCTATGATCGCTACACCGCTTCTGCAGCTCCGCACCAGCAGAACCACAACCGCAGGTGCGGTTATGACAGGTACCAACTAATTTCTGCAATCTCTTAACTTCAAAATCTTTCCATCAACCATCCGAAATTATCCCGAGGCCCCCGGGACCTCAACCAAAAGCACCAACATTACCTAGTACCTTATTCAAACTTGTACCAATCTTTAAAACACCTATAACAACATCGAAAACTCGAATTAATCAAGAATTTAAGCCTAAAAACTCCAAATATCCTCAAAATATGCTTTCGATCAAAAACCAAACCAAACCACGTCCGAATGACCTGAAATTTTTCACACATCCCAAATTACATGATGGAACTACAGCAACTCTTCCGGAATTCCATTCTGAACCTCGGATCAAAATCTCACTATCGGACTGGAAACTTCAAAAATTCCACTTTCAGCATTTCAAGCCTAAATTAGCTACGGACCCCCAAAACATGTTCCAATCATGCTCATAACCCCGAAATCACCTAACAGAGCTAACAGAACCATCGGATATCCATTCCGAGGACGTATTCACATTGTTCCGACTACGGTCAATTTTCCAATACTTAAGCTCTCATTTGGGGACTAAGTGTCTCAAAACTCTCCGAAACTCAAAACTGAACATCCCGGCAAACCAAAATAGCAGAAATAAACACGAGGGAAGCAGTTAATAGGGGATTGGGGAGTGAATTCTAAAAATGACTGGCTGGGCCGTTACATAAAGGGACTTAACAAGTCTACATACCTTCTTTGCTTTACCTGGAACCACAAACCCTTCAGGTTGTTCCATGTAGATTTCTTCCTCCAAATATCCATTTAAGAAGGTCGTCCTAACATCCATAGATGAATTTCAAGACCATAAACTGCTACTAATGCTACTAATATCCGTATGGACGTAATTCTTGTAATTGGAGAGTATGTATCAAAATAGTCATGACCTTCTCGTTGTCTATACCCTTTGACCACAAGTCTTGCCTTATATTTGTCAATAGTGCCATCATCTTTCATTTTCCTCTTATAGATCCATTTAGAACCCAACAGTTTATTTCCAGGAGAAAGATCAACAAATTCTCATGTATGGTTGTTCAATATGAATTTTATTTCACTATTGACTGCCTCTTTTCAAAACAATGATTCCGAAGAAGACATAGTTTCTTTAAATATTTGAGCCTCATTTTCCAATAAGAAGTCACAAAATCTGGTCCAAGTGAAGTAGACATTCTTTGACATTTACTACATCTTGGATCCTCCTGATTAAATGCACTTTCTTTTGTTTCTTCCCGAGGTCGTTTAGATCCTTCACCAATTGACTCATATTCCTTTTTATACAGATATATATTTTCAAAGAACTCAGCATTATCTTATTCTATAACCATATTATTATGAATGTCGGGATTTTCTGCTTTATAAACTAGAAATTGATATGATTTACTATTGGTCGCATATCCAATGAAAATACAATCAATAGTTTTTGGTCCTATTTTTACCCTTTTGGATTTAGGAACTTGCATTTTTGCCAAATACCCCCACACTTTAAAATAATTCAAGTTGAGCTTCCTTCCTTCCCATGTTTCATATGGAATGGATTGTATTTTGCTATGGGGTACTCGATTTAGTATTCGGCTAGCCGTAAGAATGGCTTCCCCCACAAGTTCTGTGGCAAACCAGAACTTATCAATAATGCGTTCATCATCTCCTTTAATAAATGATTCTTTCTTTATGCAACCCTATTGGATTGGGGCATATAAGTGGCCGTTGCTTGATGAATAATTCCATATTCTAAACATATTTGTTCAAAACGAGATTCGTACNTGACTTCATATCGCAAATATCTGTGTGAATTAAGTCTAAAGGATCTGAATTCCTTTCAACTGACTTATAAGGATGTTTAACATACTTAGATTCCACACATATTTGACATTTTGATTTGTCGCATTCAAATTTAGACAATACTTCTAAATTAATTATTTTTCGCAAGGTTTTATAATTAACATGACCCAAACGTATATTCCATAATTTATTTGACTCAAGTAAGTAAGACAAAACTAAAATTTTATTATTATTTTCAACAACCATTGCATTCAGCTTGAAAAGGCCCTCAGTGAGGTAATATTTTCCTACAAACATTTCGTTCTTACTTATTACAATCTATCGGAAATAAAAATATATTTAAAACCATTCTTAATAAGAAGTCCAGCAGAGACTAAATTCTTCCTAATATCGGGAACGTGAAGGACATTGTTCAAAGTCACCACCTTACTAGAAGTCATCTTCAGAAAGATCTTCCCACATCCTTCAATCTTAGCGGTTGCAGCATTTCCCATAGAAAGAGTCTCTTCGGGTCCAATTGGAGCATATGTTGCAAAAGCTTCTCTAACAGTACAAACATGGCGAGTGGCTCCAGTATCAATCCACCACTCCCTTGGATTACCCACCAGGTTGCATTCAGAAAGCATGGCACACAAGTCATCAACATCTTCATGCTTTTCAACCATGTTTGCTTGACCCTTCTTCTTTTCTTTCTTTGGAGCACTGCACTCCGTAGATTTATGCCCAGCTTTCCCACAGTTGTAGCAATTTCCGTTGAACCGCTCTTGCTTGGGTTGCTTTTTGGTCCGAAAGCCTGCTTCCTCTTTCTCTTATTTTGAGAAGTATCCTCAACAATGTTTTCTCCCATTATTGTTGAATTTCCATGGCCTGTCTTTTCAGCAGCTTTGTTGTCCTCTTCGGTTCTCAATCGAACAATGAGACCTTCAAGGGACATCTCCTTGCGTTTGTTTTTTCAAGTAGTTTTTGAAGTCCTTCCACAAAGGAGGCAACTTCTCAATCATCGTTGCTACTTGGAATGCTTCATTGATGATAAGACATTCAATGAAAATTCTGTTAGTAAAAATACTAAGATTACTACTTTCAACATTAGTATTAATTTGATTTATACCTTCAGCAAGGAGATCGTGAATAATCACTTGCAATTCCTGGACTTGGGTAATAACAGACTTGCTATCTACCATTCTGTAGTCGAAAAACTTGGCGGCAAAGAATTTTTTCAACCGACATCTTCAGTTTTGTATTTCTTTTCAAGCGTTGTCCAAAATTCTTTTGGCTTCTCCACGCCACTGTAGACATTACATAAATCGTCCTCCAGTCCACTAAGAACATAATTCTTGCATATAAAATCAGAATGTTTCCACGCTTCAATCACAAGAAAGCGTTCATTCTCTGGAGTTTCATCGGGTAGAACAGGAACATCTTCCTTAATGAACTTCTGCAAACTTAAAGTAGTCAAGTAGAAGAACATCTTCTGTTATTACCGCTTGAAATCTAACCCGGAATTCTTTTTGGGTTTCGCCGCTGGTGCCAACGCTGGTGTTCGACTTGTTGATGCATTGACAGTCGCCATTGGAACAGCTTGGTTCAAATTATCATTAGTCATTTCTGTAAAAGAATGACAAAAACAAACGTCAAAATCACGTAGATTTTAATCTCCAACGGAATAGTAAACCAAAAAGGTTTCAATCTCCAAAACAGTAAATAAATACAAATACAGAATATAAAAATTAAATTCCTTAAGCTTGTTAGTAGACTATATTTATAAAATAATTCTGGAGAATATAAAATAATGTATAAATATAAATGAAAAATAGAAACAGAATTTAATCCGAGCCCATTGAATTCACAGTATTTCCTTAAGGAATTTAATCCCCTCCTAGTACCCAAGGTTATGGATTATTTCCTCCCAGGATAGAACGAATTACACACTGGTGTAGTGATACTTCAAACCACAGTGTTTCAGCGAACACAAAGTTCGGTAGCAAATCATACTTACTGTTTCTTTCTTTGAAGTTTAAACAATTCAGAAGAAGAAGGAGAAACTCAGAAAATTATATTTAAATTATGAGAGAATAGACTTGTATTTATAGCCAAAGTTGGGCTGAAATTTGAAGAGGTGCAACTCTTCAGAATGGTTGTTTATGCAAAACAGCCATAGCATAAATGCCATAATATAAATGGCTATTTACTCAATAATAAAAAGGGAAAATAAAGAGGGAAGCCAAAGCCAAAGCCGAAGCCGAGCGAGCGAGGACGACGACGGCACGAGGCTTACCTTCTTCTCAACTCTTTAAGAGCTAGAAGAAGAGCAATTGCTTATATACCCATAAAAACATCTTCCTCTTCCAATATGGGACAATGTCCTTTGCCAAAAGGGAAAAACTTAAAATTTCACTTAAAATTTTCATTTCCTTCCATTTTTCATTCACCCTATTTTAAGCCTCATTATTCTTAAAATCCCCAACAATTATTTTATATCATCTTTTTGTTTTCTTCATGAATTGTAGATAATATTATTATATAAACCTGTCAACTGATGAATGTTAGTGCAACAATATGAAAGCAGATCAGTATGAATATAATTAATAGATTGAAAATTGCACATTTTGATAGACATATATCCTTGAAAAATATTTTGACCGACCAAGAACCTTGCTATGGTGCATAATTCTATTTGTACGTCATTAAATGTTAAATTAATTTTTAGGCATTTTTCGCTTGGATAATTTTGCAAATTTTCATGTTGATAGTTATAAAACTACATCCAACTTTCACATAACTTAGCAACAAAGATCATTAAAAAAATCACGTCTAATGTAATTAGATGGCGCATTTCAAACCATATTAGCAAAATTAACCACATTAATTCTAAATTAACTAATTTTATTATAGTATTTATTTATATTATCCTAATATTGCCAATTGTCTGGAGCAATGCCTAGTGATTTATTATTAGGCTGCCATTTGGCTTAATCTAGATAATTGAAAGAAAAAATCACATAAATAATTATTTGCATAGGAGAACGAGGATAAGAATCAATTATAGAGGTAGTTTAGAATTGTTGTTCCAAGCCACTTTTAGGAAAACATCAGTCGTGGGGTTAAATTTTCATGTAATTTATTTTTTTTTCTTCCTTTATTCTTGTTTTTGTGTAAAAAATATTAAGTATATAAATAAATTCAAACTGCAGCACAAAGCACAAAAAACGTGGGAGAAAACAATAATTTCTTTTTGAATTAGAAGGTTTAATAAATAAATCAAAAAACTGCCAAACAAACGTGGGAGGAAGTATTAATTTTTTAAAATTGGCATGTTTAATTTTTTTTTTGAATTTTTATCTTCTATTTAAAAATAATTTTGAAACTTCTACTGGAGTTTGTCCAAAAATTTTAAACTTGACATGCTATAGTAATGACAATTGACACAAAATTCATCGAAATAGTATCAAATCTTTGTTCACTATTCAAAATTCTTGAATTGTCTAAATTTACACAACAAATATTTTTGCACTATTTTAAATTTAAAATAAAAAACTGTCAATCCAATAAAATATTAATATTGGAGAAAAAATTAATTTCTTTTTTGCATTAGAAAGTTTAATAAATAAAAAAACTACCGAATAAACGTAGGAGGAAGTATTAATTTTTGTTAAACCTGGGAGGAAGTATTAATTTTTTTAAATTGGCATGTATAATTTTTTATTTTAACTTTCTATCTTCTAATTGAAAATAATTTTGAAACTTTTGCTGGAGTTTTCTCCAAAAAAATTTAAATTTGTCATGCTCTAGTGATAACAATTTGCACAAAATTCATCGAAATAGTACCAAATTTATCACAAGTATAACCTTCAATATTAGACTTATCATACCTTCCTTGATTTTGCCTCTATCTTCTACCTCTTCCACAACCTCTTTCTTGATTAGAGTCTTGGCTCATATTTTCTTTATTTGATGGTTGGCTACCACCTCTTCCTTTTCCACCACGACCTTGTCCATAACCTCTTTGTTGCGAGCCACACCTTTCATCTTTCTCCTTGAAAGTAAGTTTTGCTTGCAACGCTTGTTCAACTGATTCTTCTTCGGTTTCTTCAATTGTTCTTCATGTGCTTGCAAAGAATCTGTGAGCTCGTCAATGGTCATGGTATCCAAATCTTTGGACTCTTCAATAGCCACAACCATATAATTCAATTTTAAATTAAGGAACCGTAGTATTTTTGCAACGATCCTATCACCAGTCAAGTCTAAACCACATCTCTTTATTTGATTGACAATAGCCAAACATCTTGAAATATAATCCGAAACGGATTCAGATTCCTTCATATGCAATGATTCAAACTCTCCTCTTAAGGTCTGGAGACGAACTCTTATCACTTTATCCAAACCTTTAAAGGAAGTTTGAAGAATCTCCCATGCTTGCTTTGAGGTGGTTGCATTTGCACCCTTCTCAAACATCTTGTCATCCAAATTTTGATGGATGAGAGTGAGCGCCTTTTGATCTTTCTTTTTAAAGGAGGCATCAACTTTCGCTCTATCACCTCCGACTTTCACTGTTTTCCAAACATCATAGGCACCAAGAAAAGCCTTCATAAGGATACACCAATTTCCATAGTTCTCTTTTGTGAGCATAGGAACTTGAAATGGAGTTCCATTACTATTTGTCATTTTCTCAAGTTTGGATATTTCTCAAAAACACCAGCTCTGATACCACAATGTTAGAAAATTTGGGAGAGCAAGACAACACAAACGAACACCCAGAACTCACAAAGAAGAAAATGGAGGAAAGGATGATTTCTTGCAACTTGACTTACTCCAAATGACTAGGAATACATGGCTATTTATAGGAAAAGTCTTTCATGTATCTAGCCTACACTACATGTATATATAATAACTAAGTTCACACCTCACATCTTTCAAGGTACATGGATGACACTACTAGACATTGTATCTTCCAAAGTACATCAATATGTCCATACTCTATTACATGTACTAAATTAATATTCTAGTTCATGAACTAATGTAAACAAATGGAAACAAGTTTATATTGTTTACATTTTAACATACCCCCTTAAACTTATTTCATCACTCCAAGATCCATCCTTAGCTTTTGAGAGAGCTCAATCTTTAACGACTTGGTGAAAAAATCTACAATTTGATCTTGTAAATTTACGTGCTCAAGCTCTACAACTTTACTAGATATGCAATCTCTAATAAAGTGATACTTAGTATCAATATGTTTGCTTATTTCATGAAATACCGGGTTATTGGCCAATTCAATAGCCGATTTGTTATCAACAAGAATCTTTGTTGCATCTTCTTGTGGTTGGTGAAGTTCTTCTAACAAGCTCCTTAGCCAAATTGCATGACAAACATAAGAACAAGATGCTACATACTCCGGTTCACAAGTTCACAAAATCACAATTGGTTGTTTCTTAGAATTCCATGTAAATGCGGAATTTCCAAGAAAGTAAACAGACCCAGTAGTGCTCTTTCCATCATCAATATCACGAACCCAATCACTATCACAATATCCAAAAAGTTTTTAGTCTTTGGAAGATGAATAATATATTCTATAATCAAGGGTACCTTTGATATACTGAAGTATTCTTTTGGCTACCTTCAAATGGGAGGTAGTAGTCTCTTCCATAAAGAAACTCACAAGTCCAATACCAAAAAGAATATCCAGTATTATACATGTCAAGTACCTTAAGCTTACAAAAAGGCTCTTGAAAAATGTGAGATTGATCTTTTCTCCCTCTCGATGCTTGGACACTTTAACTCCACATTCACCGGGAGTGCTCACGGGATTGCAATTCTCTATATCAAATTTCTTGAGAATTTTCTTTGCTTATTTTTATTGAGAAATAAAAATGTCATTCTTCCTTTGTTGCTCTTTGATTCCAAGATAGTAGGACATTAAGCCAATGTCCGTCATCTCAAACTATCTTTTCATAGCATCCTTGAATTCTTCAAACATGTTTAGATTATTTCCTGTAAAGATCAAATCATCTACATACAAGCAAACAAATAAGGTATCACCATTTTTAGCAATCTTGACATAAAGTGCATGTTCAAGGGGACACTTTGAAAAACCATTTGCTTGGAAGTATTTATGAATTCTACTATTCCAAGCTCGTGGCGCTTCCTTGAAGCCATAAAGAGATTTCTTCAATTTCAAAACTTTATTTTTATGTCCTTCAATCTTGTGTGATACCTGACAGTGGGTATTATCCTTGTATATAAGTAATACTTCTTCAAATGAACTGCATTCCAATTCGATGGTAGCACCTTGCCATCCATGGTTTCCAACTCGTTTGCTCCTTTTCCAGCGATGCCTCGAACCCTGTATGGGCCTTCCCAATTTGGCTTGATTTTCCTGCATTGGCCGCTTTTGTTGATGAACACTTTTTTGAGGACGAAGTACCCAATCTTGAAGTACCTCAAATTAGCTTTCCTGCTGTAATATCGTTCAATCATCTATTTTGAGCTGCCATTCGAATTAATGTTGTTTCTCTCCTTTTTTCTAACAAATCCAAATTTACCCACATATCCTCTTTATTTCCTTCTTTAATAGCATGTGTGTACATCGTACTTGGTTCATCTATCTTTACCGGATCAAGGCTTTTTCACCATATACAAGTAAAAATGGAGTCTCATCCATACTTGTTTTTGATGTCGTTCAATAAGACCATAACACCCCCTCAGTAATACTTCTGTTCGTTTGCATTTTGATTCTTCTAATATCTTCTTCAAGTTATTGATAATAACTTTATTTGTCGATTCAGCTTGTCTGTTGGCTGCATGGGGGTAAGTGCGGATGTAATCTGTTTAATCTGCCAATATTGAAAGAATTCTATGATTTTCGTGCCAATGAACTGCGGGCCATTGTCACATATAATTTCCTTTGGAACCCCAAATCGACATATAATATTTCGCCAAATAAAATCCCTTACTTATTTTTGCTGCACCTGTTTGAAAGCACCTGTTTCTACCCATTTTGAAAAATAATCTGTCAAAATTAACAGAAATCGTATCTTTCTTTTAGCTTGAGGCAACGGCCCTACAATGTCCATGTCACATTTCATGAAGGGCCATGGTGAAATAACTGAATGCAACAGCTCTGCCAGATGGTGCATGTTATTGGCATATCGTTGACATTTATCGCACCTGACTACAAAGTTTTCTACTTCTTCTTCCATTTTTGGCCAATAATATCCTGCTCTTATTAATGCCTTCACCAACTATATTCCGCCGGTGTGATTGCTGCAATGCCCCTCATGTACTTCTCTCATCACATACTCCGTTTGTGATGGGCCGAGACACCGTTCTAAAGGTCCACCAAACATCTTTCTATATAAATTTTCACGAATCAAGCAATACCAAAAGGCTTTTTGTCGAAGCAATTATGACTTCTTCTTGTCCTCGGGCAAGATACCATAATGCAAAAAATTCACAAATTTGTTTCTCCAATCCCAAGTTATATTATTAAAATTTACCTAAATCTTGTCTTGGTCGAGTGCCGAATGAAACAAATGTATCATATGATAGCATTGTCTGCATTTGCTACATCCGCGACAGATGCGAGATTTGCTAATGCATCTGCTTCTACATTCTCTTCCCTGGGTATCTGCACGGCTTTCTATGTCTGGAATTGTCTAAGAAATTCTAGTACTTTTTCCATGTAATTCTGCATTCGTGTTTCTCTTGTCACGTAAGTCCCTTGCATTTGGTTAACCACCAACTGCGAGTCACTTTTGATCAGAATTTGTTCTATACCAAGTTTTCATGCCAATTCCAAGCCTGCAATCACAACTTCATACTCTGCCTCATTGTTAGTGATTGGATAACATTTTATTGCATGTTTTATGACTTCCTCTGAATGTAGAATCAGAACAATTCCTAAACCTGCTCCTTTAACATTTGAAGAACAATTGGTAAATAGGGTCCAAGCCCCCATATTAGCTTTGGTAAATACCTGTAGTTCCTTTGGTGCTTCAGAAACTGAATTCGTGCTAAAATTTGCTACAAAATCTGCTAAAACATGCGATTTTATTACAGTTCTGGGCTGATATTGTAAGATCCCGAAAAATTTCGCTAAGTAAACTATGCTTTCGTGGTGATACGTAGGCTAATTATAATATTTATATGCTACTAACATGGTGGACAATTATTGGACTTGGTAAATAAGTGTACAAGTCTTGTGGTAAGTAATTTGGGGTCCAAGGAAGGGCCTAAGTCCAAGTCAAATTGGAAAATTTTGCAATAGGCTAAGATTTCAAATGGGTTCGCACAAGTCTCCACTTTGAAGGAGCATATCTAAATATTTATCATATTTTAGGTGCTGGACAACCTATCATATGAAATCTCTTCGAGTCTAGTTTCAAACTTTTCAAACCGTTCGTCATTTGGACATTCCTACACAACGATATGATCAAATTACCAAAGGCTGGAAAAATGCGATCCTATGTCAAATCTGCAACCACAAAACCTGTCGTATTTCTGACTTTGCGGTCACATTTCTATTGCAAACTGGGCCAGTGTAGCCCAGTTTTAGGTGCCGATTTTGCGGTGCATTATGCGGCCAGCATTCTTGTTTTGCGGTCCATTTTGCTATAGCAAACCCGGCATCAGAGGGTTAATTTTGTAATTTTTAAACCTGACCCCCTATCGATATATTCAGTGCTATAGCTCATTTTGAGCATTTTCCTTAGCATTTCTAGAGTGACAGAGAGGGGTTTTAGAGAGGAAAAGTTCTCCCCATCAAATTACTCCATAAAATCTTGCTAAATCCTTGAAGATAATCAAGTGAAGGCCCCTAGATCTTCATCCCAAGAGGTAAGATTCCATCACCCTAGCTCTTATTTCTATTCTTAGCTATAAGGGATAATTAGGGAGGTGATTCATTAGTATAAGAATGGATTCCTTACATGCATATCAAACCTTAGGTTATTGGGAGATAGTGAACTAAAGAGAAAGTAACTGGGGTATAAAATGAAAGAAATTTCTCCCAAAAGGGGCCTAAGATCATGATGCACCTTTAGTGTTTGACAATATGCTTGAACCAAGCTAGAATCTCAATCTCAATCTCATCTCTAATTCTCGATTTAATTTGTAATTTTTGCATCATAGATCGAAGTGATAAGAATTCCGGAAATTTGTAAAGTATAAGGAAAGCTACATTAAGGTATGTATGGATAGAACCCACTTTTATTAGAAATTGAGCTCTGTTGGTGTTTACGAAAGTGTGGTAAGATTGTATTGGTTAATGTATTGATTATTGTTGCGCATTAATTGATTTGCAATTATCTACACATATACATAAAGGATGTGCCTCAATGGGTGTAATGTACCATTCATGATAATTAGAGAAGGATGAAAAATACAATTATGTGTTGAAATGCTTGGGCTATACGCTAATATCGAAACAGAGAATTATGCATGCTAGCTATGTGCTCACTTACCTGTGATTGCAACTTGAATTGGATCCTTCTATTCTAGAACAGACTACCTCAGTTCCTACACCTACGGAGGGTACCACTATCCCTCCCATTGATACTCCTGTCCCGCCTCCAGCCCCAGCTTTCGGTTCTGGTGTTTCTGATAGGGATCTTAGGGGAGCTATTCAGATGTTGACTCAGTTGGTGGCCTCTCAGGGCTAGAGGTCAAATGTTGTGCCCAGTTTATCCAGCCAGTCAGGGGATTCTACTAGTTCCAGGGTAAACAGATTCCCTCAGTTAGACCCTCCGGTATTCACAGGTGCCAATCTAGAAGAAGACCCGAAGGACTTTATTGATGAGATGCATAAGACCCTTAGGGTGATGCGTGCGACTGAGACAGAGGGAGTAGATTTGGCTGCCTACCATTTGAAAGGGGTGGCCTATTCATGGTTTGAGTTGTGGGAAGATTCCCGAGAGGAGGGGTGCCCTCCGGCGAGGTTGAGCGAGTTTGCTGATGCTTTCCTTGATCCTTTCCTGCCCGCTGAGACAAGGGCAACCCAAGCAACAGAGTTTGAAAACCTTAGGCAAGGTAGCAAAAGTGTGTGGGAGTACCATATGGAGTTTGCTCGCTTGTCCAAGTATGCTATTCATATGTTGCCCACCATGGAGGCTAGAGTGCGTCGGTTTGTTCAGGGTCTCAATCATTTGACTATTAATGAGGCTTCTACAGCAGCGTTGAATTCTGAAATGAACTAGGGGAAGATTGTAGCATTTTCTAAAGCCACAGAGAACCGTAAGTCGAAGAACAATGGAGAGAGAGGGTAACAGCAAGGACGGGTCTACGGGCAACATGGGAGAGTCACTAGGTGGGGGATGATTAGCTTTTAGGGGAGGATCATCGGGGCCTTCCCAGTCTGTTGCACAGTCTTCAGCCAGTGCACCGCCATTAGGGCCCAACCAGTAGCAGTGGAGTCATTTCAGGCCCCGTCAAGGCAACAGGGGATCCCACCAGCGAGGTCAGTCAGGAGAGAGGTTCCAGCAGTAGCAGCAGAGGTCCCCGTGCCCCAGGTGCGGGAAGATGCACTCGGGGACTTGCTATATGGAGTTGCCTATATGCTATGGATATGGGATGAGGGGCCATATTCAGAGACATTGTCATGTATCTCGCCAGGGAGTAGGTAGGGGCACAGCTCAGCCCTCCAGTCTAGCAGCTGCTACACCTTCAGCCCCCTCTGCAGCTCGAGGTACCCCAGCACCCGCAGGGCGTGGTGCAGCTAGGGGTGGTGCACATAGTTTAGGAGGACCCAGCCGATTCTATGTTATGAGTGGTCACCAGACTGCTGATGCCTCTCCAGATGTTGTTTCAGGTATTTTGACTGTCCAATCTCATATGTGTATGCACTTATTGACCCCGGATCCACCTTATCCTATGTTACCCTATTTGTTTCTATGGAATTTGGGATAGAACTGAAATATCTTTATAAACCATTCTAAGTATCTACTCTGGTGGGTGAGTCAATTTTGGCTGCTCGAGTTTATAGAGGTTGTGTTGTCACGGTGTGTGGTAGGGATACCACGGCCGATCTTATTGAGTTGGGAATGGTCGACTTTGATGTAATAATGGGATGGATTGGCTTTATTCATGTTTTTCCAAACTTGATTGTCGGACTAGAACCATAAGGCTTGACCTTCCTAATGATCCCGTTATTGAATGGAAAGGTGGTAATGTAGTGCCTAGAGGTCAGTTTATTTCCTACCTTAAGGGCGCGAAGATGATCAAGAAGGGGTGTATCTATCATCTAGTCCGGGTTACGGACACCAATGCCGAGGCGCTTAGCCTGGAGTCTATACCAGTCGTGAATGAATTTTTGGATGTCTTTCCAGATGAGCTCCCTGGGATTCCACCAGACAGGGAGATTGATATTGGGATCGATGTGATACCAGCACGCAGCCTATATTAATTCCACCTTACAAAATGGCACCGGCAGAATTGAAAGAGCTAAAGGAGCAATTGAAGGATTTGTTAGAAAAGGGTTTCATCCGGCCGAGTGTGTCGTGGTCTTGCTTGTAAGAAAGAAAGATGGATCGCTACGGATGTGTATTGAGTACCGGAAACTCAACAAAGTCACAATCAAAAACAAATATCCTTTGCCAAGAATAGATGACTTATTTGATCAATTGCAAGGTGCTACGTGTTTCTCAAAGATTGACTTGTGGTCCGGGTATCACCAGTTGAAGATAAGGGAGCGGGATATTCTAAAAACAGCTTTCAGAACTCGGTATGGGCACTTTGAATTTATGGAGATGTCTTTTGGGCTAACAAATGCCCCGGCAGCTTTTATGGATCTTATGAATAGAGTCTTCAGGCCTTTTCTAGACTCTTTTGTGATAGTGTTCATTGACGACATTCTGGTATACTCCCAAAGTCGGGAGGACCATGTTGACCACCTTAGGGCAGTTTTGCAGACTCTTCAGCAACATCAATTATATGCAAAATTTTCGAAATGTGAATTTTGGCTTGAATCTGTAGCATTCTTGGGCAATGTCATCTCCAGGGAAGGAATTATGGTTGATCCTCAAAAGATTGCAGCAGTGAAGAATTAGCCTAGGCCTACCACTCCAACGGAGATTCGCAGTTTCTTAGGCTTGGCTGGATACTACATGAGATTTGTGGAGGGGTTTTCTACTCTTGCCTCTACGTTGACTAAATTGACGCAGAAAGCAGTTAAATTCCAATGGTCCGATGATTGTGAAAAGAGTTTCCAAGAAATTAAATCAAGGTTGACGACAGCACCGGTATTAGCCCTGCCAGAGGGTACAGAGGGATTTGTGGTGTGTGAGCACGTGATTTTTTCCCTATATGAATTACTCCCAGAAATTCAAAATAAAATAATTTCTTTCAATATTTGCAATTTTGTTGATTTTCGTGGCATTTTCTATCAATTGCTTGCATTTGTCTGTGCATGTTTAATTTATTTAATTAATAAAAATTAAAAAAAAATGTTGCATTTGCATCTAGGATTTAACTCTGTATTTTTTAATTAAGTAGTAAATTAGTTATTGGAAAAATAAAAAATAAAAAGAGATAGTTTAATTCGCACTTTTCATTTTATGTTGAATTTCGGTAATGTTTCATTTAATTTAGTTTTTAATTATTTGTGGTAATTGTATTTAGAATTATTTAATTTAATTTGGTACGTTATTTAGGGTTTTTAGTTTAATTTGAAAAGAAAAAGAAAGAATTAAATAAAAGAAAATTGGTCTTCTCTGTTAAAGACCCAAATTTTGGGCCATTGTCCTCATTTAATTCCAGGCCCAAACGATTTTCCTCCTCTAAATCACCCCAGACCCAGCCTAGACAATTCCCAAACCCGACCATTCTCTAATATACGCGAACAGTCATTGGAGAACCAAAAATCATCAAATCCCTAATCTCCAAACGCACACTGTTCTTCTTCTCCCAAGAACACGCGAATCCAACCCCTATTTCAGCCCAAATCCAACTGAGTGAGCACCAAATCCCTAACCCACGCGTCCCTCCTTCTCTCGTCTTACCGTTCTAACGGTTTCTGACGCCAATATTCCCCTCTCCTCTCACTCGCTCGATTTTGAGACTTATCTCACGATTGGAAGGTTCTGAAAAGGATTCGCTGGATGAGTGTGAGGCGTTGGATTGATTTCGTTCAATCCGAGCCCCACATTCATTAAGGGACTCGTTTGTAAATAGAGCCGGTTCTGATTTTGAGGGGAAGAGAAAAAATTCAGAGTTAGAGAGATTTTTCAGAAAGGAACTTGAGAGATTATTTTCAGTTTATTTCGTTCTTATATTTCTGATACTGGAACAACACAAAATCACTGAGAGTGCTGTGATTTCATTTTTTTTATGGTCGATTATTGTTTAGAGTTTTTGTCTTGGAGATTTCTGGAGCTCATCTTTTCGTTATAATTCTGGATTTTTGGGGTTAAAATGTAA